>PVIH01003601.1:114209-125487 GCA_004025045.1 Sigmodon hispidus
AAAAAAAAAAAAAAAAAAAAAAAAAAAAAAAAAAAAAAAAAAAAAAAAAAAAAAAAGGCACCTTATCCACCAGGTGAAAGGCTAGCCATAAACAGACAAGTGAAGAAATTAAAGGATTGACATGGACATTGTATGTACTTGCACAAAGATGTTCAACCCAGGGGTTTGCAAGACAGAGTCCTGGCCTTCCTGCTTGGGTTTTGAGTATATGGGTCTCATCCATCCAAAATGCTGCACCATGAGACTAGGTAGCTGATAGACAAGAGACATCTGTGTCTTACCGTCCAGGAAGCTGCAAATGTGAGGCCAAGATATCTGCATGGTCAGGTCCTTGCACTATTGTTAAATGATGAAAGAGTGAAGGAGCTCTCTGAGGGAATTTATAGGGCACTAATCTTAGCACAGGGGCTCCATTCTCATGACTTAAAAACCCACTAACGAATTTCAGCTCATGTTGATCATGATATATACTCAGCAAAGTTTCTAGACAAAAAAAAAATAGTTATTGACAAATGATGGCCCTGATTCCTTATAATATCACACTAGGGGATTGGGATTTCAACAAAAGTATTTAGTCCAAAATAATATTGGCCTGTACCCTGTGCTGAGAAAGGACCACTTTCCCATTCTCTTATTCATAAAAGGGCAATTCCTGATAATCCAAGGGTTCTAGTATAAACTTCAGGTCACAGTGGGAAGCAGGGTCCCCAGAAGGACAAGAAAAGAGTGCAAAGATCGGAGAGAATGTCAGGGCTAAGTTGAACAGACAGAGTTAAGAGGGGAGGGATTTGAAGAGGAAGGCTGGAGAAGGTACTGCAGATAAAGGGGGTGGGAGTGGGGGCTGATTGATACACTGAAGCAAAAGAGAGAAGAAAAGCAGAAGGAAACCCAAAACACAAAAGAGGGCCTTCTCGCTCTGTGTGACCATGTCACCCTGCAGGATGCTCCCTCTTTTGTGCACCCTCATCTCCACACCATTCCTTTCTTCCAGGACCCCTAGCTCTGCCATCGCTTCTCAGACTACATCTTGTTGAGCATTTGGCTCAGCTCACCCAAAAGAGTAAAGCAAACAGCTTCCTCGTGTGGTACCTCTTTTATTTGTGTGCATGGGTACCATTAAACACAGGATGCCGTGGCAATAATGTAATTGATGACTTAATGAGCTGGATTTAAATCCAAGTCATATTTCCACTAATCTAAAAGCTATCCCTTAAAAGTCTGTAAAATTAATTTATTGAAAAAATGTTCAGCATAGCAGTCCTTGAGCATCTCCTCTAAATAATGATGCCATGGAATTGCGGGGGTTTTATACCCATTTGTCTCATCCCTTCTTCATGCAGAAGTGTTGCCAAAGATGAGGTCATAAGCCTCAACATAACAAGCCTTATATTTTGAGAGTCCATGGGGATTTTTGAAGGAAAGTATTCCAGACAGGCCATGCAACATGCAAGATGCTGACCACAGGACTTTCCACACTGGAAAGGTGACAATGCCTGTCCCGTGGCTGCTGGGAGCCTATGTGGGTACCAACCTATGTAGCCACATGCCTGGAGTACAGTTAGTATGAGTGTAGGAAAGTCATGTGTCTCAACCTTATTTGTTTTAAGTGTTGATGATGTTGTGTCTCAGCCTGGGATGGTCTAATGATCAATGAGTGCAAACAATGATTCTAAATGCAGAAACCCAGAGGCCGCATGCCCTCTTAAGGCTACACTCGCCTTGCAAAGAAAACCCTCTAGCCCAATCATGGCTTCAGGTGATCCTTGGCAGATGCCACACCACTCCAGCCTATGCCTCCATCATCCTGTGACCTTCTGAATTCTTGTGTCGTCATCTCGTTTTTCATAAAGACACTTGTCACTGGATTCAGGACCCATCCAAATAACCCAGAATACCTTCATCCTAAGAGAGTTAATTATGTTCCATTCATAGAATCAGAGAGGTAGGGCATGGGCTTATCTTCTTGAAGGTCACCAGGGAGAAGTAAATGATGCACTTTTGATGGTCAACTTGGGCTGCATGTAACAGAATTCAGCTTGCACTAGATTTAATGTCCAAGGAGTTAATAAGATCTCATATTACAAGCTCAGTTAAGAAAGCATGGAGGGTATCAGACTTCGGCATCCCAAGGCAGCAGAGCTACAGTGGCCCCCATGTATTCTTGTTCATGGCCATGAAGAGTGAGCAAGGGCAAGTCTCTCCTCAAGCCACAGCAAACACTTATTGTACTATCTCGGGTCAGGATGTCCCTGGAATTGTAATAGTCGCCAGGGTCTATTTATAGTCTCATCTATAGGCTATCATCCCTCTCCTGGATCGGGAGGTGCGTCGGCTTCCTTTAAACAGGAAGTTTTATGAAGATGGAAAAGATCTGCAAAGCATTATGAAAGCAAAAGAAACAGGTAGAAAGTGAGTAGAGAGACTCATGGATTAGAGAGTAATGGTGGTTTTAAGAAGGTGCTCATTGACTGGAGACCCCAGTTGGACACACTTGAACCTATTGATTCTACCTAAGAAAATTACCCAGTGATTGAAGAAAAGATTAAAGAGAAACAGAAGTCACAGTGATGTCACTTACAGAGAAGGAAATGAGAAGCTGAGCATTCAAGTAAGAACCCATCAATAAGATTCAACAATCAAAATGGTGCATTATTCTACTGCCACATTGCTATTGGAGCTTGCAAACTGGATTACACTTTTGTCTAGCAAGAGAGAAATAGCTTAAAGCCAATGTTAAGATAATTTGAATGTGAAAATGTACCATGGTTTAGATGGAGTTGTCTATAGTCATTCAATTCCTGGATTTTGATAATTATATAGTGGGTTTTGTAAGAGAGTATGATTATTCCTAAGAAATACATTCTAATATGCTCCAATATTGGAGGATAAAAAGCCATGATTTGTGCAATTACTTTGGTACGGCTTGCAGAAGAGCATATATTATATTAAGCAGAAGTAAGTATTTTCTATGGTAACAATCCATCGATGTGTGTAAACAAGGTAGGCACTCTTTGAACCTGTCTTCTTACCTCAAATGAAAGGTGATAATTTTCTGGATCTACTATAGCAGTATACAGCCAGAGCTGCCCAAGACAAGCTAATGAAAACTAGTATTCTATGCCACATAACATAAAATGGGTTAGACAAGGTATGCAACATTACCCTCCCCTGTGGGTCTAAGTAATGTTATTCCTTCACAGATCTCCAGCATTGTAGCACATGAAAAGCCTGGAAGCCCATAGGTCATAGACTGGGTCTGACCTGCCATGGTCAATCAAGATACAATGAGAGTGCCCATATGCCCTCACTCCAACTTTCCCCAAACAAACAACCTGAAAGAAGAAGTCACATACTCCATATGTGCATTTAAATACATAGCTGCACACAGAACCAAAGGGACTCCTCCCTGACCTCAGAGAACACATTGAGGTCAAAGCCACACAGCTCTTAGGAAGCCATGAGTCACTGGAAGCCAGAGCAACCTAGCTGTGTTAAAGGTGCTGTGTGGGAAGGCACACCACTACTCTTCAGGACAAGCGAAAGACATCTACTCACACAAACATGAAACACCCAATAGAAAAGGGAAGAACATGCTGGAGGATGTTCCATCACACAGAAGGTACCAACGGAACAAGGGAATCCCGCTGATGCTGAAAGGCAGGATTTGGCCATCTAAACAAACAGAATTCACGTTTCTCAAAGGCAGCACATTAATACTTTTGCAAGGTAGGGAAAGACAGATGTGAACTTGTAACAATTAGATTTATTATTCAAGAGACACTGCAAGGAGACAAAATGACCCCAAACAAGGGTGACAAAAATCAACACAAGTTGCACC
The DNA here is from genome assembly GCA_004025045.1 of Sigmodon hispidus. NCBI lineage: Eukaryota > Metazoa > Chordata > Mammalia > Rodentia > Cricetidae > Sigmodon > Sigmodon hispidus. The sequence goes on from PVIH01003601.1 coordinate 118,048, forward strand.
ATCTAAGTGGTGCTATAGTTTTGTATGGCCCTTGCCTCCCAAAAACCATGTGAAAACGTGATTGGCATTGTGTCAATAATGGAAAAGGGGCCTTTAGAGCTGACGAGCTTGTCAGAAGCTGAGTTTGCTCTGCTGTGAGCAGGCAGTCACAAGTCCAGACAGTCCTGCATGTGTGGCTTCTCACAGTTCATTGACCTTCAGCCTTTCAGTCTTTTATGATATAGCACAAGACCCTAGCAAGTGATGAACACCCAATCTTTGACTTCAGCATTCAGAACTATAAGACAGTCACACTTTAAAGTGTCCAACATGATATATTTAGTGATAGCAACAGAAAATGGATAGCAACAAAAATAGTGTATATATATATATATATATTTATATATGTATGTATGTTAGTGTCTACATCTGTTAGCATCTAAAGTTGTAGAAAGGCATATGAGAGTCAGAGATTTTTTTCAAATGAATGTTAGAATGTACTAAAATTCTTCCCCTCCAACCCTTTGTGTGTATGTATGTGTTTTCCTGAAAAGGAATCACAAAGCTTTCATGAGACCCTCAGAGGATCCCTGTGTGTCTCAAAAGAGAATTAAATGCTATTGTTCTAACGGATGTTCAACCAGGCACAACACAGAATCATAACAGAGCAGAACATTGCCACCTTCATACCAGCTTCCTTCCATGCTCTGTCTTCATACAACCAGGCAGAGATGGAGCTGAGCATTCAGAAGCATACCCTCTGGAATCCACCCTAATATTTTTTGCTTACAACAAAGCCTAAACCCTAAAAACCTAAAAATGAGACAAAAAATTATAGTTTCCTCTATTTCCTTTCAAACAGGTGCATAGTTCTTCTTTGTAACGTCACCATGGGTGCTCTTCTGAAGCATTGTGAGCCATGTCTCCTGAAGCCCTGGCCTGTGTAGCCAATGACAATAAAAGTGGACAGTACACAGAGGCTTCAGGGCCTGTTTACATGGTACTTTCTGCCTGCTTTGGAGAATAATGGTAACTCCTGGGACTTAAGTTGAAAATTGCTAATATTAGTTGAACTGCTAATATTCATTTAGTACTATCCTTATTCTAGGGCTGATTTTTTTTTCTTCCAGCAAGAAAATAGCTAAGAAGTTGAGTCTATGCATATGATCAACTCCATTTTTTTTCCATTGAGCTGATGACTTATCTTTCAGTGGAATCATGAGATGTAGTCACTATGACCGAGTCAGGATAACTTTGACCATAACTATGGAGGTTTTCCTTGGGTCCACACTTTCTTCTTTTACCTATGAGAGATCACATACAGCCTTTGAGGTAGACTGGGCCAGGTGCCTCAGTTTGCTCAAAGAACTCAGCAGATCTGACAAGTGTGTAGTTTGTCTGGCCCTGTGTCCTTTCTGTCAGAGAAGAATTGTATGTGGCTGCCGTCCTTGGGCCACTCCGTCTGATGCCTCCTACATCAGATACACCTGTGTTATTTTGCTGAAGACTCAGGGGAAGCTTTTTTGAGGCTATTTATAGCTCTAGGTGTCATGTCCATGTCTATAAATCACCTCTGCTTTCAGGGTGGGCCATGCAGAGAAGTTGGGCCAGGTCACCCGAGAGCTTCTGCAGTCATATTTCCTCAAGAAGGAAGGAGAGGCTGTCACTGTCTGGAGACCAGAGTCAGAATCTAGAAATAAATGTTTCATGTCAACAAGAAACCTTCTTAGACATTGGGTTCAGATTTATAATTCATGAAGGACACTCTTGGGACTCCAAAAACTTCTAGAACGTTCAAACTGTAAAAGCCCATTTTGCTAGTTAGATTTTAAAAGTGATGTTCCTTTCGAGGTGTGTTTGAATTAAAGTAGAGATTCAAGTTTCAGGCAAGATGGTTTAAAATCTAAGGCACTTGGAGCAAACAAGTACACACATGAAAAAGACCAACACGGCTCATTGGCAGTAGCTGGCCATCGTATCCTGGAGCTGTTGTGAGCTAGAGAGTGAAAACATGCATTATAGGAACTGATTGTCTAGTCAGGAGTCTAGACAATCAAGAGAGAGCACCTGGGTTAATTAAGTTATATGGGTCCCCAGAAGCCACATATAGAGCTAGGCATGATGCTACTTAACTGGAACCCCAGCCCTAGGGCAGAGCAGGACACATGGCTTCCAGGGTTCACTGGCCGACCAGCCTAGTCAAGCAAAGAATTGTGGAGTCAATGGGAGATCCTGTATCAAAAAATAGAAAGTAATAGAGGAAAGTACCTGATATTAACCTCTGAGATCCACATGAATCTGCACACATTCACCCACACTCCAAAAATACAAAAAAAAGAAAGAAAGAAAGAAAGAAAGAAAGAAAGAAAGAAAGAAAGAAAGAAAATAGAATATACTTCTTTGGCTCCAGCAAAGAGTTCTCCTATAATCCTATTGTTAAAACAAACAGAAAACAAGCATCCTCTGAACTATCAATCTTCCTGTCACAGGGCTGAAGTGTGTATCCATATTGTCACTGGTCTCTAGGGCACACTCAGCATGAGAAACCTGAGAACCTCATTTAGCTTCTAATGTTCAAAGCCAGCAGCTTGCCTATAGTATCCCCTCTAAACCCTCAGACACATGCCTCTCACTGTGAGACACTTTGTAGGACTCTGCCCCTGTTGATGGGCAGCTCATGGGCTGTTCGTGCCATGTGTAGCATGTGGTGTCATGGAACTTTTTCCTGGGGAGTTACGAAGAAGCATTACTGATCCCAGAAAGAGAGAGCAGTAACAAACCAGAGAAAGATCTCTATCCAAGTTCAGTTTGGTGAATACATTCATTTACTGGGGGTTGCAGGAGTATGGAGATTTATAGGCAGCTATATAATATAGATAAAATTCCAAAGATTCAGAAGCTACACTAAGAAGTCCTACCCCAGCTCAGTCGTTTATACCTTGTCTAACCCTGGGGAAGGGAAGGGCCTCATGAGGCTATGCTAACTACCTTGTGAACAGGCTTCATGCAACTTCTCATTTCCCCCACCAACAAGTATTACTGGTGAATCCCACACGGTCACATCTAACTCAGAGGAAACATCTTCATCATCACTGGAAGCTGCTTCACAGGCAGTCTCATTCTGTCACTTCTCTACATGGAAGCTTCCTCAGCTATGATACAGAGGTAAGGGCTGCTACAATACAGAATTGTCACAGATTCATTGACCACTGCTGACCAGTGTTTCCATGTGTAGTTACCAACTGAGTGACACTACTTAATCTGGAAATTGAGTGAAATCACAATGCCTATAGCCCTGGCCTAACACTCCAGACTGAGGACTAGTTATCCCTCCAGGCAACCAACGTGGGTCAGCTTTGTGACATGTCATTGAGGCAGTGAGTTGATGTGTGAGCACCCAGGTTTGGACAATGTCTGATATTTCTTATCTGTTACTATTAGACATTATTCTGTTTGTTGTTATCACAGATATGACTACCATTGTTCTCATACTAGCATTCTGGTCTGTAGCAAGCAGAGCATAAAACATATCCCTTCAGATCCACCTGCCAAATTCGCGTCCATTGCACTACACACTCCAGACACGTGGACTCCTGCATGAACATGGAAAACATCTGCTTAGTTCATCCGAATGCATGAGACACATCCTTCTCTTCTTGTACTTCTCTTGCCCTCAGAAGAAGACTGTCTGGAACTAGAATCCATAAAATTTTCATTTCTAAAGCAAGCAAGTCTCTTGTGTTAGGTATTCTACCTGAGTACATCCAGGTCTTCCATCCTCTGTTGTTAGGAGGGAGGATAGGAATCATATAATCTGATATCCCCTTCTCATGCATTCTGCTTATTTTTTATGTGTTAATGAGAGGGCTTCCATCCTCTGGCCTCCCATTGCTTCAGCCCCACAGCTCCCTTGAAAGGCTTGGGGGGGGGTCTGGCTGGGAATTTATGGTGCATTGGAAAGATGTGGGGAGGGCAGGGGCAGAATAGACTCATATATTTGAATGCTTAGTCATCAGGAAGTGGCACTATTTGAAAGGATTAGGAGGTGTGGCCTTGTCAAAGGAAGTATGTCACTGATTAGAGTGGGTTTTGAGATTTCAGAAGCCCATGCCAGGCTTAACCTCTCTTCTCTTGGCCTGCAGATCAGGATGTAAGTCCCAGTTATTGCTCAAACTCCATGCATGCTACCATGTTCCCTGTCATGAAGACAGTGAACTAAACCTCTTGTTAAAGAGTTGCCTTGGTCATGGCATCTCTTCACAGCAATGGAACAGTGACTGGGTCAGTATGCATGGCAGAGGAAGGACCCTGAGAGGACCAGGCTATATGTTGTAAGGAGGGAGCTGGTAATCACCTGCAATGAGAAGAGATCAGCAGCCTGAGAGACTGAAGCCAGTCATGGAGGTATAACTGTTTATTCTTGTTCTTATATTGTGTTTGTCTTATTAAAGACCATCAAAGCATATGTGTGAAACATAGCAGGATGCTGTAGTCCTGCCTGCCACTCTCCTTCAGGGAAGCACCTTGTAGGCTGAGGCTAGCGTTGGATATGGAGTCCACCTGCACCTAGAGTCTACCATGCCCATGGTTTACATGCATCATGGCTGTCAGTTCTTCCCAGATATAAGGAGCTAAGGGTCACATGCTCTAGGGAATCAATGGAATTGTTGGGAAGTTTCATCTTTTCTCAATGTAGACATGTCTTAGCAACCAGATACAGGCTAATATTGGAGAGAAAGATACAGAGAGTCAGGCCTCCCTTTCATCTATATCCCAGAGGAGGTGCATGGCAATGCATTCTGGGAAGTGATAACTTTAGAGTCCAATTTCTCTTTGATATCTCTAATCTCATCAGTGCTAACAATGGCCACATCCTCAGAGGGTGGAGAGGAGCCCATGGGAGGAAGCTGAACCTTCAGGACAGTTTGAATGGAGGTTATAGGAACCAGAAGGTGACCTTGTGAAGTCCTGGGGTGGCAGACACCATCTTCATAATTCTGTGGTGTTTCACAGGAACACATCACAGGGAGGGTCTGACTTAAGTAATTCACTCAAGAACCTTCTACCCAACACCCATCCTTCCTGGACTTAAGAAAGAGCCAAACGGGAATAGTGTCAAGTTGGCAACAAATGAGACACAGTTCTTTTGAGGTTAGACATAAAGACAGTATGATCTACATGCTTTTAATCAAGTGCGCTTTCTGCAAAGTGTATGGTTGGCCCCAAGAAAGAATGACTACAAAACTACTCTCCTAGGAGGCTTGCTCAAGGCTCGGATCAGGTTAGAAGCAGCCACTCGGCCTCCTGACTCATCATCACTAAATTGTGGAAGCATTTATATGAGCAAAGCAATAAAAAAAGGAAAGAGATGGAATAGAAGAGAAACCTATAAAGATGATTAAGCCTGTTAAAATAAGGGCTGTTAATGGAATAAATGGCATTAGCACTAAGTGCAAATTGACAACATCTTTCTCAGGTTGAGATAGTTGCTGGAATGATAATTCCATTATTGATTATATTCAATTATTAACATTTTTCTCCCAAATGAAATGCAAACTAGTTTTCTGGATGACAGACTGTTATTAACTAATGCAGCTAAATAATCTTAATGACTATCATGCATGAAAATAGAAAAATTATTTGGCTTTTTATATTAAAACAATACAAGTGTGGGGGGAACGTGGTTTATATGAACACATTAAAATGTTAAGATTAAAGCTTCAGAGAGAGTACTCGATAGTTTGGGAGTGAACATCCATATGTGAAAGGCCAGTGGGGTGGAGGGTGGGGTGGGGACTCAGGGACAAGTCACAAGGTCCACAGGATGAGCGGAGTCACAAGGTCCACAGGATGAGCTGATCTTCATCCAGGGCTCCTCTGCCCTCCACGGTGAGCTCCTGCTGCAGGGAGGGAGAGAACCTGAACTCACGGGAACAACAGAGTGCTTAAGGGATGCAATGTAACCAGTTCCAGGGGGAATTTGCATTTTAAGGAACAAAGAAAATCTCTAGTGGAAAGTATCCATCCCAGAACATGAAGAGCCAGAATGCCATTTGATATGAACAGAGTAGAAAAGAACTTCCTTCATAAAGCAGGCTCTGCACCACTGGGACCTAGAACAGGAGCTAATGTCTCTGCCTATCAATGACCCTGATCCCCCTAAATAGGACACTCAAGGCCAGGACTGAAGAGCAAACAAATAAACCCCCATGCTTTTCTTATCTGTTGCAACATTAGAAACGGGCTTTAAAACTTAAACAGGATATAGTTTGATCTGAGAGACAATCTTAGACCAATCACGTGGACTATCTAGAACCATATGTTGGGGGTTAGGGAAACTGTTCAGCAATTCAGAGCATTAGCTGGTCCTCCATAAGCCCTGGGTTCAGTTCCCAGCAACCCGTGTGGTGGCTCATAGCCATCTGTAACTTGACTTTCAATGAATCCAACACCCTCTTCCGGCCTCTGCGAGCATAATACACATGTGGTGCAGAGACATGCAGGCAGGCAGGCAAGCATGTACAATAACTTCTTTTTTTTTTTTTAACTTTATTTATTTATTATTTATTTATTTGCCTTGGTGTTTGCCTGGAACTGGAACTACAGACAGTTGTTAGCTGCCATGTGGGTGCTGGGAATCGAACCCGGGTCCTCTGGAAGAGCACACGGTGCTCTTAACCACTGAGCTATCTCTCCAGCACCCTACAATAACTTCTTAAAAATTAACAGGATATTATGTCTTCTAAATAATCATGGGAAGCCTTATCATTTATATTCTTTAAATGTATGAGTTAGTGATCCTGCCAGACCCTAGGGCTGCACATGCTAAAATGATGTCTGTTTCTCTGTTTTACTCAGTTTCCTAAGCTTTAACTTGGCCCCACAGCCACAGCACTAATAGAATGAGAGCAAGCGCATTGTGTTAGTTGCTAACTGCATGCTTTGCCCGGCATTTATGCATCAGTTCTTCTCAGAGGCAGGTCACTCTCAAACACCAACTCGATTCCTCATTAATGTGTTTGCTCTAAGTGACTCTGTGGGAGTTCTGGGGGCTCAGGTCACCCTCTTGATGGGCTAAGACCCTGCAAGAAGAAGGAACTGCCAGTGGGGCCCAGAGCAAAGAGCAGGGACACTGTTCTGGCCGTTGCGAAAATGCTAACACAGCCTCAAAGGCCTGCAAAGCCACCACAGAACATGCCTGTGTGCCCACCCATCCAAACGCTTTCATCCTAAAATGCATCTCCTCTATCTGGGGTCTAAGCTGGGCTAGGCCTGACTTCAGTGAGACAAGAGAACCGTGACAAGTGACAGAAAGCTGGTATAGTCTTTCTTGAACTCAGAAGGATACCATGCCCTCCTGCACTTCAGGTGATAAAAACAATAGTAGACTCTAATTTCTCATTGTCTGACTGACTGCTCATGAGAGGGGCAAGCAGAGGCCCCTTCTCCATCTAACTTTAA
>PVIH01003601.1:125587-157413 GCA_004025045.1 Sigmodon hispidus
ACACACTAGCTAGAGGTGGGGACACAGGGCTGCACACACTAGCTAGAGGTGGGGACACAGGGCTGCACACACTAGCTAGAGATGGGGGGGACACAGGGCTGTACACACTAGCTAGAGGTGGGGACACAGGGCTGCACACACTAGCTAGAGGTGAGGACACAGGGCTGCACACACTAGCTAGAGGTGGGGACACAGGGCTGCACACATTAGCAAGGGGGATTACTAGGCCCAACCAAGCAGGATTCATGAAGACTTGTGAGAAGAAGCACTGACATCAGTAAGATGCATGCAGAGCCATGGGCATAGACACACAGAGGGTGCAAGCACAGGCAAAGAGACATGGTCCAAGATGACACACGGCTCCTCAGCTCCTGGCCTGAGCACCCTCTGCTGCTCCCAGAACTTAGTCCTCACCATTGCTTTTCCTCTCGGAAGGAGGAGTTCCACAGAGACTGCCTGCCCATCTCTGCACCGGTGGATTGGACAATGAACTGACATTTTCTAAGCGGCCTCTGCTCCACCCTTGATTTGAAACTATCTTTAATTAAAACACCCCATCAGGATTCAGAGCCAATTTCATCCTGGCTTTCCTAAGTGCTCTGTACAAAACATTAACTCTGGAATCTCATTACACACTTTCAACCCCTATGACAAACATAAATGATAATTCAGCTCTAATGCCTTCTTGAGCAAGCCATATTTTCAGAGGCTCCTGGATAATAGGAGCACACTGAGGGAGGCCCATCAATGTTGGGTCCACACATCTTACAGGTCCCAGGTGATTCTAACCTAGCAGCTAGTGAAGTTCTTCATAAATTTGAATTCTTGGGTGCCAGGAAATGGCAGGAAATGATCACTTTGGCCAGTGAAGAAGACTAAGATGTCCAACTTCCTTTACCCAGAGGCACATGTTCCAGTGGGGTGCATTGTGTTCTTGGAGACCAGAAAGAGTTACCAACTTCTGGGCCTGCAGACTTGATTAATAGTCTTAAAAGGTCTATGGCTGTTAAGATTTATATCACTATTGAATTTGCTGCTTATACTCTACCAGCTATGTTCTTGGTATCACTGGTCACACACATGCCCCTTCCTTGTTGATTGGAAAGTTTGTTACATATGGCTTGATCCCCTTCTCCCCAATGTGCAGGGACTGGACCAACTTTGAGACCTTGATTCCACCAGGAGCATTTCACCTTTTATTCCTTTATAGCCTGGAAACCGAATGATGAACTTAAACAGGGCCTTCTGTGTTAAACTCATGTTTGGTGCTAGGCCTGCAGAACCAGACAGAAAAATAAGGAACCTGAGGCTAAAGAAGTAAGGGGGCTGTGGGCTAAAGAATGGGCCAGGATGAAACCAAATGTACTGGTAAGGAAGCTCTGAAGAGTGTAGAACCTGGGCCCTGTAGGAAGCTGGTATAGAGAGACACTGCACTCTCTACATAGGATACCAACAAGACAAGAAACAGATTCTTCAGACCCTGACAACTACTCCACCAGGGTTCAGAAGGCCGGGACCATTGGGAGGGTTTTATAAGATTTCAACATCCTTAGTTCAACTATAGTTCCATCATTTATTTTCTAACTGGCCACAAGAGGCAAATATAGTATTCCAGAATGCTGACTGGCGAGAATATAATTTAATAAAAGCCAGATAGCTATTGGTCTTCATCAGATAGCAATTTCCCATCATGCTTCATTCTCATCTCTGTACTATCCATCTCCCACATGGCTACAAACATTTCTGAAAACCAATTCATTGTTCTGTCTCTTCTCAACTCCCTTTTCCACAGTGAGAGACAAAGAGTTTGGGGCCAAAACTCAGTCTTTCAAGAGGATTCCAGGCTATTCAACCTCTGAACTTTAGTTTATGCCTATGAGATTAGAGAAAATAGACTTTCTTCACTTTTGTGGTTTTTGTGAGGGAGTTCTCATTAGCTTCAGCTTTCAATTTGACACAGCCCAGAGTCATCTGAGAAAGTTTCAACTGAGGAATTGTTAAGGTCAGATCGGCCTGTGGCCATGTCTGTGAGAGGCTTGTCTTGACGGTTGATGTGGGATGGTTCAGTCCACAGTTGGTGGTGTCTTCACCAGGCAGGTGGACCTGGGGTATCATTCACCACTTCTATGGAGACATAGTTCTGAGTGGTTAACATTTGGTCTGTGTGCTACTAACAGATAATAAATTATCACCATTAAAAAAGAAAGAAAGAAAGAAAGAAAGAAAGAAAGAAAGAAAGAAAGAAAGAAAGCTGAGCATGAGCAAAAGACAAGCCAGGAAGCAGCATTCCTCCATGGATTCTGCTTCATTTTCTGCCCTGATTTTTGTGAGCTAGAAATGTAAGTCAAATCCTTTCTTCATTGTAGTGATTTGAAGGAGAATGGTCCCTCATACAATTATACAATTAGTGGAATTTGGGGGGAAGTATTAGCAGGTGTGGTCTTGTTAGAGGAGGTGTATCACATGGGGCAGGCTTTGAAATTTTAAAAGATTTGTAGAATTGCCAGTTATCTCTCTTTGCCTTGTGGTTGTGGATCAAGATGTGAGCTTGTAGTAGTAAGTTTCTGGCCTGGACTTTCCGGTCTAGCCCTGAGGTTCTGACCCATAGACCCGCACTTCCACAGAAACACACAGATTAATTTTCTGCTGTTGACCTAGGGCTCAGGCATATGACTTGCTAATACTTTACTAACCTGTGATTCTTATCTTGTTTAGCTATGCTTGGTACCTTTTCTCAGAGCAACATAGTTCTCCTCTGCATCTGTTGGCTCCTCTGCTGGCCTATCTGATGTCTTTGTGGCATCTCTGCTCTGCTCTTCCTGTTCCCAGAGTTTTCTCAGTCTGGTATCCCCGCCCATACTTCCTGTCTGCCTCTGGCCAATCAGCTTTTTATTAAACTAGTAGGAGGGACAAATATTTACAACATGCCAAAACCCACAGCATGAGCTCTTAGACATTCCTTCACTGTGCCATCATGGATTCTAATTCTCTGAAGCTGTAAGTCAAATTAAATGTCTTTTATAAGTTGCTTTGGTCGTAGAGTTTTATCACAGCAATAGGAAAGTAGCTGAGGTACTCAAGTTGCTTTTGGTCAGAGTGTTGTATCAGAGAAACTAGAACAAAAGTCAAGTAGGAAAAACAATGGAGTGATGTCTGTAAGCCATAAAGGGCTACAAAATACGATGGATTTCTAAATCTCTGTGGTCTCTGTTAGTTCTCACCCACAACAAAAACCAAAATTTTGATATCATAGAAAGAATGGTATTACCAAGATAGCTTATTTTAAATAAATTGCTGGCCCTTCTAGGAAAGAAGCACTGACATGTTACATAGGAAGATACAATCTGCCTGTCATCTGGACCACACTTTGAAGACGCCTTCTCCACTGTAGAAGACTGCATCTCCTGTACAAACCCTTCTTCTCCACATTGTTTGTTAGGAACTTGGTCAAAAGGACTTGAAAGCTAATAATAAAATGTTATTTTAAGCAGTCTAAAAAATAAATTAAATAAACCAATTTAATTGGTAGGTACTGAATACAATAAAAGACACTTGCCTGAACAAGAGATATATTACAACTCTTTCTTTTTATAAACTGTGTGTTTATCTGAATGAAAATGGGGTGGAGGCTGTGGGAAAGAGGAAGAGGCTGAGCCTCAGAAACAGACATCTTTCATAGAACAGGAAGCCCGTTCCAGTGTACGAGGCAAGAGACAGTAATGAGACAGTGCCAAGTTGTTCTCCTGTGTTAAGGGTATCCATTCTCCAGGGCATGGAGTTGGGGGTACTATGTCCTGTCAGAGGATTCACAGTCTCACTGTAGATGGCCAACATTTTAAATCTCATCCCTAGAGAAAGCAACTGTTTTCTTTTCAAATAGTTATCATTTCTCTGAAGAGGTTATTGGCTCAGGATGAGTGTTTTTCCTTTAATTCCAAGGGAAATTAGAACAAAGATAGTATAGTAATACTTTATAAAGTGTAACGGAGGTCTGCATAACTTTGGAATTGACCTAACTGGGGTGATCTAATGCAGAATAAAGAAATGACAGACTCATATGCAGAAAAGCTGGAACTGGATGAGCCAAGCAGTCTGATGGAGATGCACTAACAGCCTGGAAACTAAGCACATTTATTATATACAGATGAACAAAGCGGGAGATCTGCTAATCTTAGTGGGATGTCTCTTTAGGGGAGCAGTCTCAGGCTGCAGTCATCCTGAAGGATAAAATCTGTAGTTCATATTTTCTGCACATAATCAATATCCATACTCAAACCTTGCTATCCCCTTGAACCTGACATGGAGAAGGTCTTGCCATTCTCACGAGTCTGAGGCATTGGGGTCCTTACATGTCCATGTTCTTGTCGATGATATACATTCACCCAGGACTTCATCTATTCCCCATAAATTCCATTGAAAGTTTGCTCTTTATGCTGGAGCTGAGCCCTTTAAGCCTTCACTTCCTCTTTAAGTTATGGAATCCCCATAGTATAAAACAGAAGGATTTTCAAAAGAGAATAAATGCTTCAGTTAGAGAAACAATGGCAGCCTATTGGCAGTGGTAGGAACCCAGGCCCCCCCAGGGCCCCTCCCTCATCTTCCAGTTGTTAGCTTCTAGACTCTTGATTCTTCTGTTGCCTGGAGTATACATGTGACTGTTAGACAGACAGGCAGATAGACAGACACAAGGTAGACACCATCCAACCCACACCTGACAACAAGAACGGCAAAAGCACATCTTCTACAACATGGTACACACTGAATGTTTGACAAGAACCTGAGAAATCTGGCTACTAATAATTTCTTTTTTCCTCTCTGCACATATGCTCTGTGTATAACTTTTAAAATATTTTTCAGAAAAAGCAAAATTCCTTTCCTGCTCTTTGTTGCTGAAAGTTTAGTTTCTCAGCATGCTAAATTTTCCAATTAAAAAAAATTGTTCTGTAACAATTTCTTACATTTAAACACAGGGATGCATATGTTCCAACCTAGCTTAAGTCCTCCAGTGATACTTGGTTTAGTAATTTCTTTTCTTAAGGTTCCTCTTACATATCCCATTTTTCTAATCTACTCATTTTAAAAATAAAGTAATACTAATCTTTTTACTCCTTCCCAACTTCAATAAGACTAATGAAGAGAACGTGATTAATAATAACTTTCTGGCCTGTCCAGCCTGTGGTCCAGACCCACAGACACACATAGACGCTTATATTAATTTCATGCTGCTGGCCTATCGTTCAGACACACTGCTAGCTAGCTCTTGCTCTTAAACTAAACCATGATTCTTCTCTTCGTTAGCCATGCACCTTGGTATCTTTTCTCAGTCCTCTTTCCTTTGTGTCTGCACAGGTGTCTCTCCTGATGTCTCTGTTGTGCTCTTCCTGTTCCGAGAGTTTTCTTAGCCTGGTAGCCCTGCCCACACTTCCTGCCAGCCTTCTGCCAACCAGCATTTTTATTAAACCAGTAGATGGGACAAATTAATGTAGCAGAACATTATCTCACTACAACATGGCATGTGTGTGGAAGGAGACAGCCGCACCGCTCCTATAGACGACCTGAGTTGAGTTTCTAGCACCCATGTGAGGCAGCTTACAACCACCTACCACTCCAGTGCCAGGGGATCCAGCACTCTCTTCTGGACTCCTAGGACACCTACATTTATGTGCACAAACCCACACACAGATAAACACACAATACACATTTTTTTAAATTTATATTTTTAAATTTATTTTTTTTAAAAATGTAAAAGGACACTTGGAAGTAGATCTAAGCTTCAAGTTCATACTCAGTCTTGATAGCAACATCATGGATTCTGATATAAGTGTGATACTGGAGAATGAACCTAATTCTTTCTCATAGGCGAGACCCTACCACCAGACTAAATCTCTAGCCACCACTACCACCTCCTCCCCATTTAACTTGTAATTTTTAAGTAGGTCTCTACTGTTCCCCAGGCTGCCCTCAGACTTACTCTGGAGGTCAGACTGGCCTTACAATCATCCTGTCTCAGCTTCTCAGTGGCTGGGATCCCAGGCCTGTGCTACCAGGCCTGGTTTACATGATCTTCTCTCTCTTAGGACTATACAAAGAAAAGAAAAAAAAATGTGTGGATGTGTGTGCTCTTCAAAGCTAATCTTAAATAAGCGCAGGGCAGGTTTATTGTTAAACTGTTCATTTTCTGCAGTATAAACCTTCATATCCACAGACCCTCAATCACTTCTTCTCTGTGAAAACCTTGATTCGTTCAAAGCCCTATGGCTCACTTTAAGTCCCTATCTTTCTGTAACTGAATACTTTATATTTCTAAAAACATTTCTTACTTGTGATCCACTCTTTCTGCTTGTTTCCTGATAGCAGACTATTCTGGTAGTCTGAAGTCTATCATTTGTATTAGTCCAGGGGTTACTTTAGTGTTATTCTTGTAACAAAAATTACTTGAAAGTTGGGGATATCTTCATTAATTAGATATGACTACCATAGTATTTGTAATAGAATGAAAATGGTAATGTGGATGTGAATTATATTCCTCATGCATGCACACATACTGAGGGACTATTTAGCTCTCCAAAGGTTGAGACAAGCTAGGAAGAGACTCAGATACTTGAGTTTGTCAAAGGTCCAAGGTAGTTGTAAGGAAATAAAAGAACAGTTTTTAGTAAACCATGGAGCAAATTTGATTTATAATTAGGAATAGAAAAATAAATGTGTGAATGAAGATGCCTGCCTGTGTCACTGGCCAACACTAGCAAGGAAGGGCAGAGATAGGGGCTGGACCATGTTCAATTTCCTGCTCTGTGCTTGCAGAGAGTTGGGCTAACAGAGTGTCCTGGTTTTCACAGCAGCAGAACATACACCTACTCTGCTTCATGCTCCTGAGGATCCCTGGGATTCTGATCTAAAACCTTTGGTTGAGCCCATCAAAATGAGCTGAATAGATTAGGTGGAGACAAGTTTAAAGAAACTGGCAGCTGTCAATTCCATAAGGTTGACAATTATAGTCTTTGTACCCACCTGGACTGGCCATTTGCTTGTTTGCACAGTGTCTTGAACATGCACATATTGCTGACCTCTGAGCAATACCTGAAGTCTTAACCCTAAGCAAGCAACAAGGCAGCTTCCTGAAGGTGCTTTAGCACTATTGATGGCTGGAGCACCACGGAAAGCACCATGTGCTGTGGGAGGAGCATCCTGGAAACATCTGGGAGGCCGAGATTCTAGGGTATCTGACAGTAATAAACATCCTAGAATCCACTCAGCAGAGGCCTCCACAAGAACACTTTTTCCTCCAGTGTGAGAAGAAAGAAAAGCTTATTCTTAAAACTGTTTATGAATTTTAAAAATTCTATTTAACATTGCTTCTGGTTCCAGAAAGTGTGAATATCAAGAAAAGAGTATAAACATAGATCCCCAAGGCTGATTGTAGCATCTTCTCTTCAAGGACTCTCTCGGAATTGTCTGAAGTGTGGGGCTTTCTTGATCTCATCTCTAAAGGACATGTGGTTCGGACAGGGCTCTTTCCTTTGCCTGTCAGTAAACGGAAGTCAGGCTTGGAGGTCAGACAGACCCTGTGCATTAGTTCAGAAAGGAAGAAAGATTCTAAACCTCCAGTAGGGCAAGAGTGAGTCACAGGTGCTGTTCCAAGGAGGCAGCACTGTTGAGATCATGCAGAGACCTAAATCGCCATCCATGTGCTTACCCCTTTTCTTTAACTCATAAACAATTTTGAGAATGACACATTTTCTGTGATATGATACCAAGGGGACTGAGAGTCAAACTGTAAGAAAATAAATACAGATGTAGAATGTGTCCTTGTTGATATGCTTCCTGTGTGTTATGAGAACACACACCAGCTTACCGTCTTCCCCAGACTAGGCGCTTCTGTTTTCTCTCTACCTCCTATCACTTTATTTCAAATTTCTCTTTTAAAATGGCCTTTGTGTATCCACACACGTTATTTCACACAATGTACAAATGCTAGGTGTTTTTTTAACCTTCTTCTCCCCTTTCCTTATTACCATGTCTCTTACCATGAGAGACAGAATAATGTCACCACTCAGAAATGCCCACATTGTAACCCAGGGACTCCTGAGTGCTACATTACAGGACCAAGCAGACTTTGCAGATGAGATTACTTTAGATTTTTTGAGTTGGGAAGTTATTCAGCTGCATTCAGTGGATTCAATGTCACAACCAGGGATTTGATAATAAGAAAGCAAGAATGTCAGGGTCAGAGAGAACTAAATAAAGTGTAAGCCTCTTGTCCTCCTCACAGTCCCTAAAAAAAACCCAGCCCTACAAATGTACTGGTTTCTGGTCTCTAAGTGAAAGACAAAAATGTCAGTAACTCCAAGCCAGTGGATTCATGATCACTGTGACAACAGTCATAAGAACTGCCATGCTCAAATATCTGCCACTCCTCAATAAACTGTGTGTCCTAGTTAGCTTTAACTGTCAATTTGAGAAGAGGAATTGCTCAGACAAAATTAGCCTAAGGCTATGCCTGTTGGGATTGTCTTGATTGTTAATTGACCATGGAGGGACTAGCCCACCATGGGCGGTGCCATTCCTTAGGCAGGTTGTCCTGGGCTGTATAAGGAAATCAGCTAAGCATGAGACTGCGCAGGAGTCTGCAAGCAGCATTCCTCCTTGATTTCACGTTCCAGATCCTGCTTAAGTTCCTGTCCTGACTTCTTTCAATGATGGACCAGTAAGCTGAAATAAAGGATCCTTTCCTCCCTGAAGTTGCATTTTGGTCATGGTAATTGTCATAGTAACAGAATGAAACAAAAACTCTGCAAGTTTCTGGGATACTACCAGCCACTATATCAAAGATACAGGAGCTTAGGGCCTAGGGGGATAGTTCAGGCTTACCTAGTAAGTATGAGCACCTGTGTTTGGGTTCCTAACATCAAGTAAAAAAGTCAGGTGTAGCTGCACAAGTTCTGTAATTCCAATGCTTGGAAGTCAAAAACAGGAGGATCCTTAGGTTCCAAATAAGTGAGCTAGTACAGGTTCAGTGACAGACCCCATCTCATAAAATAAGGTGGAAGGGAAGAGGAAAGTACTTAATGTCATATTGATTTCTGGTCTCTATGCAAAGGTAGCATGTGCACACACCCACATGGTACATACACTACACACACAAAAGAAAACATGAGATTGAACATCTCAGTGTCATTGTTCCAGGCAGGCAGGTAGCTCTGCTTCTGGTGGATATTCAGGGGTCCAGGGATCTATGCTCTGTGATTTCTACATTCTCGGTATCTCCATTCCATTGAGACAGGAGTGGGAACAGGAACCTACAGTCTTTTGAGAAGAGCCTGCTCCTACAGATGAATTTAGTGGTAAGACACAGGCTGTCAAATGCTACCAGCCGACTTCCAAATGGAGACAGCCCTACAGAACCTTCTTCCAGGAGACAGCCCAAAGCCTGACTGAATTATGGCATACAACTTGGCTTCTGATACACATGGATGACAGTCTTACCAGGTTCAGATGCCCATCCATCCTCTGGTCCTGGGAACATGTGACTGAGAATATCATTGTTCCAGTTTGCTTCCCATTGCTGTGGTGAAACACTGTCCAACATCATCTTAAGGAAGGGTTTACTTTATCTTACATTTCCATGTCACAGTCTGTCACTGAGTAATATCAGTATAAAAACTCAAGCAGGAATCTGGAGACTGTAGCTGAAGCAAAGGCCATGAAGTCCTTCTGGCAGCTTGCCCAGTCTTTTTTCATATATTATTCAGGAGGACCACCTGCCCAGGGATGGCACCTCCCACAGTGAGCTGGATCCTCCCCCATCAATCATTAATCAAGAAAATGCTCTACAGACTTGCCTATAGGCTAATTTCAGGGAGTAACGTTCTCAGTTCACCCTGTCTTCTGTGAAAATGACAACAAAACACAAAACATACCAACCAACCAACCAAAACCTCCCCATCTTCTTTTCCCTGAGCATTCCCATGGACTTTTCTTCTCTATGGACATCAGACTAACTTCAAATCTCCCAGGAAGTTCCTTGCATTAGTTTTAAAAATGTGCCCTTGTCATTATTTCTTCAGGACTGAAGCTTTTATCATTCCTATTTTCTCTGTAAGTATTCTTACTTCTCTGTTTCTTTTGTGCACTTTGTAATATGAAATAATTTAAAATTTTTTCTTCAAATTTCCCCCTGAAAATCTTTGTTTCTATTGAGAAACAATTGTAGCTTAGCACATAATTACACCCCATCTCTAACTATAAATTTGTCCTTTTAATTGTGTGTACGTAAAAAAAAAAAAAAAAGAAAAAGAAAAAGCCTTTTGCTGATGTTCTTACAGGGTAACAAAAATCTGTTATTCCCTTTCATAATTTCATTTTGGGGATGCTGTCTGTAATTCATTTGCTTTGCAAATTCTTCGGTTTTCTGTTAATTTTTCCTTTTCTTTTCCGGTGATATTTCATTTTTCTTTTTCTCATAGTTCTCTGGATGCAGTTTTGCTGTTAATATTCATATCGTGTGAGCAAGACTTTATTGAACTGGTTCTCACTAGTACCCAGTTAGGCTTACAGCCTTCTTCTGCTGGCCCCTGACCCGCCAGTTAAAAACGCTTTCATCTGGTGGCTGGAAATTCCTTTAACCCTCCATCTCTTCTCATTCTCAGACCCAGCCACAGAGTTAAGTATCCAATCAGTTTGGAGCATTTACCTGTTTGATGTTCCCTGGTGGCTTCAGGATCAAGCTTGATCCATCTGTTACTGAATTTTATGACATGAGCAGGCTGAAGGAGATCAGGTCCTTCAATTATACTTTTAAGAAAATGTATTTATTATTTTTATTTTTCTGTGAGGACATTTATGTTAAGAATAAAGACTCGGGCTGGAGAGATGGCTCAGACGTTAAGAGCACTGACTGTTCTTCCAGAGGTCCTGAGTTCAATTCCCAGCAACTACATGATGGCTCACAACCATCTATGATGACATCTGGTGCCCTCTTCTGTATACATAATAAATAAGTCTTAAAAAAAAATAATACTCACCCTCTGAGCCATCCCTCTATTCCCTCCCATATTTTATTTTTGCTTTTGTGCGTTTAAGTGCAGATACCCATTGCGTTCTTAAGAAGATGTCAGATCTCCAACTTAGGCAATAGGAACTAAACTTGGGTCCTCTGCAAGAGCAGAAAGCACTCTTAATCACTGAGACATTTCTCCAGTAACGTGTGTGTATGTGTGTGTGTGTATATATATATATATATATATATATAATTTTTTTCCCCCGAGACAGGGTTTCTCTGTGTAGCTCTGGTTGTCCTGGAACTCACTTTTGTTTGGCCTCAATCTCACGGAGATCTACCTGCCTCTGCCTTCCAAGTGCTGGGATTGAAGGCATGCACCACCACCTGGCCCCTTCATGATGTTTTTAATCATGTCATGCAAACAAAATTTCTCCTAAGAGCCTGAGTATGAGGTCCTCAGCATGATCACACAATTGACTTTGGGCTTTAATAACCAAGAATGGATAAAGATAATTCAGGCTAAATCCTCACTATTTAGCCTGAGTTGTCTTTATCCATTCTTGGTTATTAAAATGATAAAGAGTTCAACCTCAGCAATTCATCATTTGGACCATTTCCACTGCAGTCTCCTGTCCATATTCCTCTTCATTTAGATTTAGAACCCAGAAGCCTTCTACAATGTACCACAAGACTCTTGGTTTCTGGTGAATTCCTAATCTACTCAAAGAAATACACGCTTCTAACATTTGTATAACTGTGCAAGTATATTATGTGAAATTCAGGAATGTAAGAGTTGATGAGTAGAATACCTCAACACTAGCAACTTCACCTCCAGCTGCCCAGCTAGCAAGATTCACTCTTTGTCTTCCCTGGGCCCCAGCCTCAGTGTGAATCTTCTAGTCTCCCTACTGATGACTTTCTGACTTCTTCAAAGGCCTATGCAACATTCCACGGAGAGTGTGTGTGTGTTTGTAGAGTTGCTTGAAGGGGCTAGACACCATGCCAAGCAAAACTGCTCCCACAGGCAACATTGCAGATCTTCCCTGCTCTGTGCAAATCAAATGCCCCCCTCCCCACCAAGAGCAGTGGAAACAGTGAAGCAAACATTTTAGTATGGTGAAGTAAAGAGCGAGCCACAGGGGAGGGGAGTGCAGATGGGACTGTTATCCTGTTTGCTGAAAGCAATCCCTATACTTCAGGAGGTGGTTGTCTCTGGGCAAAGCTGACTGAAGAAAGTTTCTTGGGAGCCCAAGAATGTGTTCTTATGAACACAGATCACAAGGTCTTTGTGGGTAGCCTGTTTCTGGGACTCAGGGAACAGGCCATGAAAATCAGAGGCTCCTTTTCTATATCTGCTTATTGTTTTTTAACCTGGGTTACATTTAAATTAACATTTACAACTTCCAGTTGCCACTAAAGAAGGGTGTTAAGAACAGTGGTAATGGTTGGGAGGCCATGCCCACTGTCATTCAGCATACAAGCAGAGGACTTAGCTATGGACATGGCTCTACACATTTGAAATGTACTACAAATATTCTTGGCTGTTGGTGGGAGGCCCCTGGCACTAGGCTGGCTTTTGGAACGACTACTGGTGAGGAACTACTCAAAGACTTAACATGCATACTTGCATATTTTCAGAACAGTTACTCAACAGAAGAAATGCCTGGCAACGTGTGTCTGCATGTATTCCTGGGGTGATGTCTACCTAGGTCTTACGTGATTTTTTTTTTTTTTTTTTAAAACTGTTATTTCATGCACAAGGGAGAACATGTGAATATTTTAAATACACTGATTTCTAAGATAATCACAATTTTATATGTGGAAGTTCTGCTAGATTTTATTTGAAAGCTTTAGCTTAGAGTTACAGAATGTATTAATGAATCATGCACAAACATGTCAAACCCTAACCCTAACCCTTTAAATGAGTAAATTTCTTAGGAAGGTATGTTAATTCACAAGTGAAGTAAACATGGGACATGATCTTCTCCCCCTACAGTGACTTCACTTTAAACACATGTCTTAAAATATCAACAGGAAACAACAGAATGAAACAGTAAGGGCAGATGCTGGACATTCAGACCTTGGTGCTAGACAACATGTTAAAAGGGCCATGTTAATGCTGCCATGTAATCTACTCTTAGGAGGCATATAAGGTAGGAATTGCACCCTTTTTACAGATAAGAAGTTTGTAAGGTTTTGGTTTCTTTTCCATGTACAAGTGTGGTTTTCATTACTATGTACATATATGCATATTTATGTTCATGCATGTGGTAGTCTCAGGTTGATGTGAGCTGCCATCCTTGATCTCTACCTTACATATTGAGGCAGGAATTTTCACTTGAAACCAGAGCTCACTTATTTGGGTATGCTAACTAGGCAGCTTGTTCCAGCAACCCATCTCCACCTCCCAGATGCTGGGGTTGCAGGTGAGCCATCACACACACATTGACATACTTGGGTGCCAGGGATTTGAGTTCTGTTCCCCACACTTGTGTGGCAATCACTGTACTCACTAAGCCAAATTCCTCGCTTCTGTGAGACTTGAAGTTGCAGTGACATGTCCAGAATCAACAGTTTACACAGACTAATACTTCTAAGTACAGACAACTTAGGACTCTGAGAGCATCCAGATAACTTATGGAACATTATAAAGATTTCTAACTGCAAATTCTGAGTGATTGATAAGTACTTTCGTACCACCCCAAAAAATTTGGATTTGGGCTAGGGATGTAGCTCAGTGAGCTCCACCAACATACTCAAGGACCCAGGTTCTGCATCCAACACTGCAAACAAGTATATGAACTTTAAAATTACTTCTTTGTTTGGTAGACGCATGAACTCAGCCCTGCAAGCAGAAGGAATAACAGCTTCCATTGGACAAGGACACCTCTTCTTTCTATAGCCTCATGGCTAAAACACTGCCACATCAGTGCTCATCTCTGGACAGAACTGTTGCAAAGCACAGAAGAGGGGTGAACACTGAGTGTTGTGGTTAACTTGTCAATTTGACAGGCTCTAGATTATTCCAGAGGCAAACATCTGGACTAGTGAGGACTTCCAGGTTAGGTTGAGAAGGCCCACTCCGAGTGCTGGCAACACCATTTTAAGAACACAGGTCCTGGACTGAATTAAAAGAACTGAGCAGAAGCATTTGCTCCTGTTTTAGTCTGAGGCGTGAATGCAAGACCTAGGCTGGACCCTGAACAGCAGCCACAATAAACCTTTCCTTCTAGAAGCTGTTTGTCAGAGTTCTGTTGGCCACTTACTGTGGTGGCTCTTGCCTAGCCCTTGGGCTGTCTGGACCAAAAGAGGCAGTACTTCTTTACCTGCTTACATATACATTACATGTTAAGAGGAAAGTCTGGAGACCCTTTTTTGACAATGTCTGAAGGCCTAATGGCCAAGACAGCCATTCCCAGAGAACAGAGGACTACTTTAGCTGTTTACATCATTTTGTATTTAAGTGTATTTCCCCAATTTATATCTTAATAAATCCTTATTTTACATAAAACACTCAGGTGATTTAATCTAACAAGTGGCACCCAACATGGCTTAATCTAACAGCTGCCAGCTCTTTGCTAACCTAAACTGACAACCATCATATAAATCTTCTCTAAAAGCATAGGGGTGAATGGGTGTTGAGCTAACCCTTAAGATAACATCCACATTAACAAAAAGTGCCAAGTAGGACAGAAACATAGCACCAAGATGAGTGGATACAAGGATGCAGCCCTAAAGAGGGCGCTCACTTCTCTTTCCTTGGGTCCAAAAGAGAAAAGCAAGGCTCACAGGGAACATAGGGTTACACCAATCACAGTAGGAACTGTGTGAAGCAGCTCTTCTCTAAGGCCAACCTGAATTTCCTGTGTACTAGTGGATAAGAACTGTCCTTACAGCAGTTTAGCAATGTCCCAACCATGGTCCTCGTAGCTACTATCTGGGCACTTCGTGCTGAGAGTACACTTTCAGCCCATGCTGTTCATATTTGGTCATTTGAATACTTCAGAGTTCTGTCTATATTTCCTAATGGCTTCTAATAAAAAGTCAGAATCGACTGATTCTAGTTGTTGCAAAAACAGTCACAGGACTCTCACTTGGGAACCCAAAGATACTTGAAAACACACACTCAGTAGCAAACTTCTGAGCATTGGTTTATCACTCCAGATCAGTTGTGATTTTCACCATTGTTTTACTGAATGAAGCATTAGTGTGCCCCAGCATTGTTTCTATAAATGATTTTCAGGTCACCTAAGCCAGAGGTTTACACTAGGGCTCCAACTGACTGGTGTGTCACGTTTCAGCTGTAACTTGAGTTGTGCAGAAATTCTTGCTACTCAGTTTGGAGAAAAGAGCTTCCCAAGTGCAGAAATGGGGTTGACACTTTCAGATAGAAGCTTCAGCATAAACAAATGGCTCAAGTCATCTGTTTATGTACAAAATACTGACTACTGGAGCTGTGCACACCAGTGACTGAAAGGCATGGCCCTTGAAGATCAGAAATACATGCACAATGCTGCTTGTATTATGAACTGAGAGCAATGAGGGAGCAATCCCACTTAGATACAAGGCACTTCTAGATATATTAATTTTCCCAGTTTTTCTTTTTAAATTGCTGTTCCGACTTCATTAAAGATCAGACTGACTTGTTCATACAGGGTTTTTTTTTTTTAAACTTTCTGATACTAAATTTTATGTGTGCATGCCACAGCATGTATGTAGAGAACAAAGGACAGCTTTTGGGGAGTTAAGTATTCTCTTATCACCTGGGTTTAAAGCTGGGTGGTGAATGCCTTCACCTATTGAGTTACATGTCAGCTAGAGAGGTCAATTTAAATTGTAGCTTCAGATCTTTCACATTACATTTCACCCACAAATTTCAAGTTTTACATTTTCCACCTGAAATCCTAAGTTATTTTAATTTTTGGACATCTGCTTGCAATGTGCTCAAACCAACTTTATACTTTTTCCAGTAACCTGTTTTTTGTTTTAACAGGTTGCATTACGTAGAATTCTACCGTCTGAAAGCGACTTTTCAAACATGTCTCAAGTATAGTCAAGGTGCCGCATTCATTACAAACATCCATACAAGTTTGAAATGAATGATCCTGAAATCTTTAGATTTAACTCCTTCCTGCAAGAACTTAACTTTTCCTCATTTTGTTCCCATTCAGGTCACCCCATAACTTTTAAATCAGTACCCATTTAAGTAATCTATATTTAAGCAGAGCATAAATTAGGAAAACAAAGAGTATCATATTTTATATCCAAGATGCTGATATACTGAAATGAAATCATAGTCCATTCATTCTTAAAGTTTTCTGTCCAGGCCAGTTATTTTAAAAAGGCAGTTAATTACAAAAGTCCCCAAATGCCACCCAGCTCCTATAATGCTCTTCCCAGTAATAAGAACTGTATGAATGACAGTGGTTTTTAAAATCCTTTATTTGCATTTGTGCTTTGTTTGAGCTTTGCATGCCATGGCACACATGCTGAGGTTAGAGGATAGCTTTTGGTTCTCTATGGGATCCAGGCTGTCAGGATTCAGGGCAAGCATTTTACCTGCTGAGTCACATCCCAGTGGTGAGATTCCCAATCAACACACAGATCACATTTGTCTACTTTTTCAGGAGGAAGACATTAAGATCTGGATGGAATGACCCTCTATTTTTTTAGGAAGGTGGAGTAGTATCTAAAAATACAAATCATATTTCTACACCTGGATAAACAATGCAACAGTATATGTGTGACTCTGAGTCCCTTAAGGAGTGGTGGTGGGGTTAACAAAGATGTCTTTTAAAACAAAGAAAACAGTCTATTTTTACCTTATTAACTACTGTGAGAATATCATCTTTGACGTGAAGATTTGGTGAAAATCTAATCTTTAGACTTTTAGCAATTCTTCCACCTTGTTTAGAGCACCTATGGCATTATTCCTTTTCACATAATAGACGAGACTAAGATTTGATGAGCAATGCTTTTTGTGTATGGCACTAAGGATGCATGTTAAGCTACCAACTAACTGAGCTACACCCTCATCCCTCTCGCAAGAAAATCTTACATTTAGAGAACTGCCTAAAAAATGCTATCAGTGTTTCTGAAAGACTAGCATGGTGTTTTGGATTCACAGACCTGCCAAGGAATACACGATAGATCATTCATTTCCTTCTTTAAGTGTGCTCTTTACTATGAGTATTTATGTGTCTGGGGGGGTGTGTGAGTCACACTTTCACCTCATTTTTGGCTTGAGAAGATGCAGCACATATACACTATTCAGCTTTTTAAAATTGTGTACAGTCATTTGCAGTTTTCCATTATTCATGTGCGATTTGGGAACATCTAGTCTCTCTCTCTCTCTCTCTCTCTCTCTCTCTCACACACACACACACACACACACACACACACACACACACACGCCACATTAAAGAATAATCTTAAAAAAGTATAGGCTATCCTAATAAAATGTTGAGCAAGCAATACAACCAGCAATTTTATTTACACCTATCATGTTTCTGTTGCACGCACACTTCTTACATCAAACACTTTTCTTTTGCACACACAAACATTTTTTAATGGACAAGGTACTTGAACAACTCCCTCACATGGGTACTACCAAACATTAAGATGGTGCATTACAATGTTTTCCTAGATATGTTACCTAAAATGATTTACTAAGCACATTAATATCAACAGCCTTTTGAATGAAAACATATAAGTAACCGTTTCATCAAATAGTATCAACTAACAGAGTGATTTTAGAACTTTCCCATCCCAGAAATTTGGCTGCTTAATACTATTGCAATTATATAAAAATGTGGCTTGTGAAAGTCTTTGAATATTTTCAGTACGAATGGTGGTAATAAGACATAACCACACATGAAGTACCTTCACTACAAGCACAGGCTCCAGAGAATATTATCTGCACAAAAGCTCACCAACTGTTGTGATAAATTACTATAAAAATCTGTGCAGCAGCCTGACGGCACTTTCAAATTTTATACAGCACTATACATACTTGTTATAACAATCACAACCTGTATATCCAATGATATCATAAGGGCTCCTCTTATTAGAATTATTCCACTTGTGTACAGGGTCAAAAATGAGCTTCATAAATACACAAAATATTTTAACGGTACACTTTCACAAAGTTACGAACTTCTAATTCAGCCCTTAATTATAAGGATTCTAAAATATAATTTCAAAATATGAACCATTACTTACAAAAGCAAAATTCATCCTAAGAGTATTATTTTGCTCATGTAACAATTATTTTCCACAGACCAAGTAACTGTGATTCTGTGATAGAACATCTGGACCTAAGTGTTAAAGAAGTTATACTCAGAGGTCCTTCAACACAGAGCAGACCCAAGAGAAGCACGGGATAGTGAGATATTCTATGCTAGAAAGTAACCACAAACACATCAGATTACAGTGTTTGTCCTTGCTGTGCTTCTTGTGTAATTGCCTAGGCTGTTCTGAAATAAGAGGAAAGTCATAGAGATCTATAAAACACTGAAGGGTCGGGAAATGGCCAAGACTGGGCTGTACTGCCTAGATCACAAGCCTTATTTAATAGGAGAAGCTGGCTAAACAACACAGAGAAATTATCAAATGACTCTTCACTTGATAATGTGACTGAAAATGACCTGTGTGTAGAAATGAAGACCACTGGTGCCAAAGGAAGCCAACTGGTTTCAAGGTGTATCACTACAACAGTCTCTTGACTGTGCTGTCAGCAGACAGGAATTATTTTGGAGCAGGAAAAATACAGTGTGGAATTAGTAATGCAGATGCTGAAAGGCCAGTGGCATGACTAAGAGAACAACTCAGACACTACTTTGTCCCCATCTCCATTCATCTTCCCTCCAAGGTGAAAGGCCACAACACCCCAAGGTTTTAGCAGTAGTGTGCACGACTGTCAGCTGACAAACAACACAGAAAACAAGTCACGCTGTTATCTGTGGTCACATTCTTCAGTGTTAGTCCGGGAACTCAAGACTTTATTTATCTCTGTTTATTTTCATTAAACACATAAAGGTTAATAAACAGACATAGTCCAGAGTTAGTAGGTTGGTATTATAACATTTATTAAAATAATGCTATGGGTTAATAGAAACAGCAAAGAACCAAAGAATTAAAATGCAAGCTATGTAAAATCCCAACTAAAACCCAGAAGTGTCTAATGTATTCATTCATCAGCTAACTAAAAGCCCAAGAAAGACAAGACACCCAATATAATAAAGTACTGCAAAACAATTGGCAATTTTCAGTTATCAAAATTGTGGATTTTGCATTTTGTATCCTTTTCTCAATCAAGAAAAAAATTCTTTTGAATGTTATATAACATACATATAAAACAAGATAGAAAAATACATTATAAACTTGTAACAATGGCTGTAAATACATTATCTTACATGTTTCTCATAGGCAATAGGTTGGTTATGGTACATACATAGCATGAAACTACTAAGATAATAAAGAATAGACAAAAAATACATGTCAGCTGTATGGTAACATACCAGCGACACTCCCATCTACCCACGCTAAAAAATTACATAATACTGTCAGGAAAAAGTCTTAAAAACTACATACTTTAATAAGAAAAAAATTCAATAGAGTGATAATACTGAGAACCAAGGCATTCAGAGATTCCAAAAGTCATGCTTTTTCAGTTGACTCAAAACACTGTCAACTAAGTTTTCAAAAGTTTGTTCAGAGCCAGCAATACTCATAAACGTCACACGTC
Organism: Sigmodon hispidus; assembly: GCA_004025045.1. Lineage (NCBI taxonomy): Eukaryota > Metazoa > Chordata > Mammalia > Rodentia > Cricetidae > Sigmodon > Sigmodon hispidus. Next base: position 145,336 of record PVIH01003601.1, read on the forward strand.
TATTGTTTTACATTTACTTTCTTCCCCATAAAAGACCTTTGATAAACATCTAAAATGTCCAGGTATAACACAGCTGAGATGAGACTGGATCAAATACTGGTACTGCTTTTTTACTATCACCTCAAGTGTTCTGAGTGTCGCAAATTTATTCAACCAACCAAGTAAAATAAAAATCAAAATGGCACAGCATATATTGTAAATAAATCAAAATCACCACATGTATAACAGAAAGACAAAGCAGTGGTACGTTAAACCAAAGCTAGCCGAGTACAAAACAAGAACTGTCTATTGCATAGTAAATAAACTGAAAATGGTTCCAAGTGAGATAGAATAATGGCGAGGTCACCATGAAGGTGCCCAATGAGCTTCCTGTTGACCTTGACTGTGAAGCCATGAAGGTATGAAAGAGGGCATGAGTTGATGAGCCAGGAGTCTACTATCACTTGAGATTTGCCACATCTGGTACTGAGCAGTTAATGACTTATTAACTCAAGTATTTAGATGCAGGCGGTGCACATAAACTGCTTCAACTAAAAAACTGTCTAAACTTAGTAAGAAACCGAAGATGAATGTAGCTGAGTGTTTATATGCACTTGATGCTAGCCTTCCACATTCCTTTACAGTTAAAAAAGGGAGCAAAAAGGTGTGTTTAGGGGCAGTCAGAAAAGCCAGCAGAGACGGACTACACAAGGTACCTGGATGACATAAATTTTGATGAAATTTGGGCTACTTAACACTTTTTCCACAATAAAAAATTTCAAAGATTAATTTTTGTGAAAAAGTTTTTTAGGCATTACAGTTTATCTCCAATTACTAAGAAAAAAAATTCAATATATCCCTCTCTAAATAAAATAAAGCTCTAATTTAATTATGTCTGTAAACAGATGTTCAGATCTCACATAATTTTTTCTAACCTCAGAATCCTCTGGGCTAACACTGAAGACGGTAATAACCAAAAGTACAATTATGATTTGTAAAAGAATGACATTTTAAAATTTACTAGTCAGACATTAGAAAAGCTATCACATTTTTTTTTTTCACAGTATCAGATTTGGCAAATTGGCATCAAGATAATGTGACACAAATCATATAATGTAGACCATCAACTCATCTGTTTCCCTCAATATCTCCTTTCACATACTGGGCGATGGAGGACATGCACTAACTTTTACTCTGAGGGAGGAGCTGATCTTGCAGGACACTTGACTAAATGACTGTGAAGGAAAATAAGGCACTTTCTTTTTCTTTAGACTTATTCCAATACTTAAAAAATAAAAAACAAAGACAAAAAGGCTCTTTTGGTCTTTTGTTTCTTGACAACCACCAGAAAAAATCATTTAATGAAATAAAGGGTTTCTTTGTTCTTTTTCTTTTTTTTTATAACACTTGAAAGTATAAAATGCTACATTTCCAAAAATATATATATTTGTTTCTGCACCAGCACCCTTGTATAGTAAAAGTATCTACTTTTTGTTCATTTGTTTCAATGCACTACACTTTATCTACAATTTCATTACATGTATACAGCAAATAGGCAAGCATGGCTTTTACATCCTTAATGATATTTTCTATACAGGGAGGTTTAAAAAAAATATTTGAACAGTTTGCCCAGTAATGTGACACATAATGCATGTACCTTGTTCTCATATAATTTTGAAGGTGGTGTAAAATAAAGATTTGGAAATTTTAACTCAGATACTCAACTCTTTAAAAATAGTGTTGCAGTTTTGCTCCTTGTATTACTTCTCAAAATTCCTTGTTAAGATTTTCTCTCATGGCACACTTTGTTCTAATACTTCAAATTTTGGCAGGCAATATAAAAAGGCTGCAATTTCTGCCCTTTGAGGGCACTGTAGTGACTAAACAAACAGCATGTCAAATTTTGAATACTTTTGAAGTCACTTCACCAATGACATCCCTGACCGAAGGTTCATGCATGATGCATTGTCACACAGTACATTCAGAGAGAGCTTTGACTTCGCTAAGAGAAGAAAAAGATTCCTACAAGTCTCTCACAGTAACTGCCTCTGTCATTGAGTAGTTAGGGCCATCTGTCTCCCATTCTTAAGAGAGGCCTTCTTACCGTTCGCTTGGGGTGGGGCATTGAAAGATGATCAGTGCTGTGGGATGAATCGGGCCTTATTGCTTTACTACTATTCAGTGCAGGTTCTAGAACCACCTTCACCCAAACAGGGGGGAAAAGCTGAGTTGGAGGACAATTTCTTTGTCTTTTGTTTGGTTAGATGGTAAGACGAACGGACAAGTGCCTCAGCTCGCTGCACTGACGACAGGCAAGCAAAGGCGATTACCAGTTAACTGATCAGCAGGCAGGCATGGTCAGGTCATCATTGGGTGAAGAGTTCAGAGGTCAGAAGGTCATAGGTTAGTTGCCGGTGGCGGCTGGGTGGTTAGAAACAAAACAAAAAACAAAAACAAAAAGAAAAGAAAAGATAGAGAAGAGATTAGTTTCAGCTAGTGACGGCTTAATGACAACATGAAAAACTAATCACAACTAATAAAAAAAGCATGTTGAAATTCTGACAAACTGATTGACACCATCTACAGAATACAATAAAAAAATCATGACAAGTTCATATCATGATTTAAAACAAATAAAGAAGAGCCCACTCCCACAAAAATAATTTGGAAAAAAAACCCCAACTTGTTAACAGAAAAAGTAGAAATAAAATACAGCTAACAACTAATAGTTAGTAGCAGTCAATGGAAGAAACTGGAAAACAATGATGAATAGGTCTGGTATAAAGAACTTTGAACAGTCAGTGCAGTTATGAGTTTCTGACTGCTATTAAGCATTAGTAAGTATTCTCTCAGATGCAAGCAATAAAGCAACTATTAATGATGGATGTGATTATTAATAACTGATGATTAACAGAAATGAATCTAAAGGAATTTAAATTACTATGAACAATTTGGTTCAACATAAACTCTGGGCCAAACAAGGTTTCTTTTGTTCAATAAATGTTTATTGCTTTTTCAATTATTCTATTTACAAACAACATGGAATTTCTTGGCCTCATGATACAAAGCAATACTGTAGTCTAGCAGTGTAGGCAACATCATGGAACCAGAAAAAGGCCAGGCCTTTTGCACCAGCCAACACTTTCCAGTTGAAAATACTAATTTACACATATAGAACACTTATAAAATGCACTTGCATGTAAACACTGTAAAATCCTGCCATTTAAAACTCTATACCTCAAAGAACTCTAAGTACATAAAAAATAGAAGAAATTTCTAACTGATACCAATAAGGCATTTTAAAACTACAAACAGCTTTCTTTATTCAATTTCAAAGCTAATACTCTGCAAATACAATAAAATCTGACATTTCATATACATTCCTGCTTTATATTTTTATATTTTAAAAGAAGCCACCTGTAAATACTATTTTCTTTTGCAAAGTAACAAAACAAAACAAAACAAAAAATTAAAAAAATTACAGTAAAACATAAAGTAGTTCTCAAGTGGAAAAGTTATCACTCCAAATGTCCTTGAGTAGCTCCTTCCTTATTCATTCAGCCTGTCACGTTCTACTTCACCAAACTTGGTCCACTTAACAGTAGTATGACTTTTAAGACTCATTCAACAGCTTAATTATTTCTACTCTATTCTGAGGTTTGACAGAATTTTCTGTCCTGTTGCCATTGTGACAAAGGCAGGAGAGATGTGAATGAGAAGATGCTCAGCAAAGTTAAGATTCTATGCCACTTCATAAACCAAGCCTAGTAGTAGGTGTAATGTTCACGGGGTTTAAATGTTCTCTATAATGAGTTATTCACCTTTGTATGACAAAAATGTTTTCTATAGTTTATCAATTAGAACAGTTTATAAATACTACAAAAATACTGTATATTTCAATATAATCAAATCTTCCCTGAATTTTTTAAAAGTGGAATTTTATTTAAAATTTAAAAATAAAAATGTTGCTCTCTAAAGTTTAATTTGTGTATGTAACAGTTTTATCAGATCATTACTTAGATAATTTGATTATGTTTGAGTGTGGAATATTTAACAAAGCAAACCATCATATCCAGTACATCTAGAACACATCCTCTGCCATGTCCTGGCCTCCTACAGTACACACAGGTATGTCAACTGTGCAAAAATCACTTACAGTTCATTACAACTATAAAGTCAGTTGGTCTTTAACTTTCAAATCGATTTTGAAATAAGCATGAAGGTGGGTTTGTCTTCAGTAAGTAACCACTCTAAATGCTCACACATAGTTACATGGTTTTGTGTCCTTGGGCTGTGTCCTTGCATCAAATGAATGCTAATAATAATCTCTTTTAAAGATTTTTTTTTAATTAAAAAAAAATATAAAGAGAAAAGAGTAGTTATCGTAAGATAATGTAAGTCAAGGACATTAGTCCTCTCCCAGATGGGGACAGTAAGTGTCAGTAAGCAATCTGGTTCTAGAAAAAGAAAGGAGGAAGGGAGAAAGAGAATGGGCATTTCGGTTTGCTGACATTGCATTTCAATACAAATATAACTATTCAAAATAAACACAGCTCTACAGATGAGCCATGTATGGAATGTGCTGTCATTTTCCAAACATAGTAAAATAATGCTTGGTCAAACATTTTCAACTATCTGAAGACTCTGGAGTATAAAGTGAGAAAGGACTATTGTGTTAAGAAACACAGGGAAAGAAAAATTTAAGAAAAAAATTCTTAAAAAAAAACCCCCACTCTGTAAGAGTATTATTTTAGACTTTAGCAGTATGATACAGCTTCAATTACTTATAAGACTGCCCACACCTAAAGTGGCCTTCCCCCATCTAACTTCCTCATCTCAAGATGATTCTGATAGAATGGTGGCTTTGCTCACACTTGGCCTAATTGCATGGAGTATTATCACTATGGATGTTCCTCTCAAAAAGATTCGTTTCGTTTAATGAATAATCACTACAAAAAATGGATACATTAACTAAAGTTTTCAGGACTTTTTTTTAGTATATAGGATATTAAATAAATATCACTGTCTTTGGAAAAGCATCTTATTTCTAATACACAAAACAACCATGTTCAATATTTATAATGGATATTCAAGAGTAACCATGTCACATGAGCTTTTCTACTATGTTTGGGATTCCAATCTTACAATTAAAAACAAAACAAAACCACCATACAAAAAAGTAACAAAACAAAACAAAACAAAAAACACAATTCAATGTCAAAAAACCGAAACTACCATTCCTCAAATAGGCATAAATAATTTAAAAATGGGTCTAAGGGCATATATAGGACACAAGTTACAAATATAAAAGTAAGAAAAAGTGAAGACTTGTTTTCCAGTCACAGGTTAGTCAGAAAAGATATCCAAACAGTTGGATCTCACATACCACAGAACTTCAGGATAGTTTACCTTCAGATATTATATTTTAGCAGCAAATGACAAAAATCAAAGGATCCATTTTGGCAAGAAAATAGAATAAGAGGGAACTCATTTTCTAATTCATAAAAAGTATCCACCTACATGAAAATTATTTTCACAGTCCTGACTGTTGCTAAGTACTTGACATGTATACCCTCATATTTATACAGTGGCTCAATGTTTTCTTATATAGAAAAATGGAAACTCAATCTTCAGTTTTCTCCAAAATTTTACAGAAGCAAATTCCTTTACTTCTCTCATGAAAACATAATCTGTTCAATTCATTTTGCATTATTGAGAATAAGTGATGGGTGTTTTAGCAACAATTATTACTAAAAACTAAGGTAATATAAAAATTTAATATCTCCTCAAATTGACTAATTTGTTTTAACTGAAATAAATTTTAGGACATGCAGTAGAAGATTTAATAAATTAAAGTATAAAGGGGAAGGGTAAAAACCCAAACCAAAAAACAAAAATTATAAACAAAACCACAAATCCAACCTTAAACCAATCAATCAATTATTAAATTAATTTAGGAAAGGAAAAGAAATGGTGTGCAGGTAAATAGTTACATTTTCCATCAGGTGTTGTGCTGCAAACTTCATGGACACCCAAGGCATTGCTTATAAACAAGAACTGCAGAACTAAACTAACCTCGGTCTGCGGTCACAATCCTTTGGTAAGGATGGACACGCATATCGTGCCTTCGAACTTTAGTAGCCACCGCACCTAGTTAAATTGCAATTACCAAGACAAAGTTAGAAAACACACATAAGGGAAACATCGACAGGTTTATCAAAATGGATCTCAAATGTTCACTTACTACAAAAGCTTAAGAAACACATTAAGGCACAGTAGTTTTAAAATTAACTGTAGTATGTCATGTATATACGCAACTATCAATATTGCATTCATTTCAAACAAATGGGCCTTCCACCTACTTCATCCCTTCATGTACAGTCCCCAAGTCACAGTGTCTCATGAGCTCTATTAGAAGCAGACGTAGCTGAGCTTTACTAGTCACATATTCACTGAAGTGCCTTTCTTGCAGCAGGACTACTTAAATAATGCCACATTTAATACTGACAAGTATTTGCTAACCTTAACTTTCAGAATTTATCACTTAAAAAGGTTTAAAAAAGCAACTCTTAAAGCCTACAGATTGTGGTTTTAAACTTTTGAGTCAATAAGTATGAACTGCAATGAATTAGGTGATTAGTAAAGCAAACAGTACAGTACACTTAGCAGTCAGTATACTACTATACACTCCTTTTGTAAATTACCGTTGCTTTGCAGTATTACAGACTAATCCAAATTAATAACACCATTTTACTTTATATCTATGTGCAAAAGTGCAAGTAAGTCACTGACTGCTAGGCTAAGCTTTTCCCCGGAGGCTGCTGAGACTAAGCATTGGTTAAATTCAGATCTGATGAGGGTTCGGTTAAGACCGTTCTTGAATTCTTAGCCTTTCGTTGGGAAAGCCATACCTAAAGATAAAAGGAAGGGAATTAAACATTAGTCATCAATGAAGATTTGATGCTAATACCAATCTCCTTACTACCACTAACACACATGTCTGCATCTGTTTTGAAGGGCACTGCTTATTTTAAAATAATGTGAGACTTGATACATACACATGCATGTTATCTGTGTGCAAATTTACTGTAAATTGGGAATTTAAAATAACTTCCTCTGTTCTCCAGAAGACTGATATCATAGTTTTACTGCTTAGGTGGCAAAGCAAGCAATAACAATGACCGTAAGAGTATTTTTTTCACTAAATACTTATTATTAAGAAACACAAAAATGCTAATTGAGTATCTGCATATTTTGCTGGTTTAAAATTCAAGTCTTCATAATTATAAATGTCCTAACCAAACTAAACAACATGTTGCTTTACAATGAGAAATTTTACAGCAGTGCCTCTTGCTGTCTCTAAGCAGTAAAATGGTTGAGAATCTATTTTTCATTTTAGATATGCAGATTGCATAGAAATATAAATCTATCTGGCAAGACTAGGGCGCTCCTGAACTGAGAGTCAGGAAGAGTCCTAACTCCTCAGGACAGATGCTGTGAGTGCAGCAGAGAGCAGTTCTGGGGAGGAGCATGCACAGGGCAACAGGACAGAGGATTAATAGAAAAGGAAAACTTAAATAAGGTTACAGGTTACATGTTATTTTAAAAATAAAATGCCTCAAGAAATGTGCAACAGAACACAGCCTCTCACTAACATTTCTGTGGTATACTTTTGACTTATTTTATACAATGATTCAGACAGAAAACATTACAATAAAATGTATTTGTTTATAAAGCAAAAGGCACCTAGGTGCATGCATACACACAGATAACATACAGAGAGCATTGTGGCTTTCTTTATATGAACAATAAATTTTCAAGTTTAGATCTCTATGTCCAAGTTCATTAAAGATTTTTCCAATTAATATTAAGCTGGGGGAAGCCCTTTAAAATATCAAAGTTCTAAAGTCAATAGCAAGCACGCAGCACCAAAGGTCATATACAATTCAGGAAAAAAGTTTCAAAATTCTGTCTGGTAAACAGTGGGGTTGCACAGAAACAGTTTTTTTTTTTGTTTTGTTTTTTCCACATTGACTGGTCGTGTTATAACAGCTGCTGTATTCTAGTCCTTCATCCAGCAAGTCAATGGGCTGAAATATCAGGCATGACTGGCATTTCAATCCACTCTATAAAAAAAAGGCATCAATAATGTCTTTTTCAAGAATATTGCTTTTTGAACATGTAAACCGATGAGTTTATATGACTTTAAATTTTGCCTCTAACATGACTGAATTAAACTGATGTGTGGTCATCTGGTTCATAGTGACTATAGAAATGAAAAGATATTGGTCATGTTAACCAGCACTTCAAAGAACAAAAGCTGAAGACCCTTAAACTACAACTACTAACTGCATCCTTTAAGTGATCATAAATATTTAAATGCATATACAAATAACAGAAATTTAATAAAAATCTTAATATAATAGAACTTTAAAATTCAGCTAGCAAGTAAACTTGTCAGACAAAACAAATCTAATTTTTGGAGGTGGAACCATTAGGACAGAGTGGCAAGGATGGCCTAAAATTTAAGAACAATCTCAGTCACCTAAATAATAAAAGCATTGACTGGTTGAGAATGGACATGGCAAATATATCTATAGTGATTCCGAGATACTAAAGTAAAAGCAAATTAAGGTATAGCTACTTAATGGAAGAATTCTTGTGAGAAACAAAAATAGAAATATATTTAGTTTTCAACCTTTTCTAATCAAAACTTATATTGTTTCATTTCAAACATCATTTCAAAGTCTGGGGCACCACAATTTAGTACTGGACTCGTACTCACCTAACACACCACTGGGTTCAATAGGGTACTCAAGGATTGATGTAGCTGGTGCCAACGTATAAGGGTATTCATAGGGTGTGTAGATTAACCCAGCTTCAGGCCCCGGAGGGACTATTGCAGCAGTTGGGTGAGGAGTTCCGTTTGGCATGACAGCGGTCTGTATTTGTCTGATCAAAGGCATTATGGTAGGGCCAGCTGGCGTAGGTGTACGCAGAGCAGCTGGTGGGAGAACAGGCGCAGGCCCAGTGATGATCCTTGGAGCAGCCTGGGCAGTTGCTGCAAGAGAAAAGGCAAGGGCTGCTACAGTAAGCAAAGAAATTTAGAAAGAAGTATAGGGATAGCAGTATAAAACATGGGAATGAGAGGGAAGTAGGAAAAAGAAAGGAAAAAGCAGGAAAGAAGAAAAATAAAAGGAAATCATTAGTACATGCATCGACCACACAAAAAATGCAATCAGCTTCCCCTTTACCAACATGATTAAAAATAATGCAAAAATTAAAAACCCACTGTAAAAAATGAACAAAATCATTAAAATGTTATACTGATCGTATCTTTGATGAGACAAAAAGTGCATGCAAAACAAACTCCCAAACAAAAACCATTTAAATTAAAAGGTGCAATGAAAAATTGTAATTGGAGTCCAGATAAACAGATATAGTTTATTTCCAAAGAGCAACTTTGGCTTCAAGTTTAAAGAAAATGCCGTGGATTGAGTCAGGTAAGGAAGAAATAAGTGTATATGTTTCCAGCATGTTAGGAAACAAACACACACACACAGTCCTGTCGCTAAATTAATCAATGTTCTAAATATGATATGGTCACATAAATGACATAAACCCTTATGTTGTCTCAAACCATTAATTTTATAAAACACTGTTCTTTCAGATAACTTATAAAATTATGTCACAATCCATGGAAGGGAGGGAGAACAAGGGCTGGAAACAGTTCTTACCCACCGACCTCTGTGAACTCATAGAAACTTAAATAACAAAAACAAACAAACAAACAAAAAAACAAAACAAAGTGCAAACATGCAAGCAAGGGGAAAGAAAAAACTTCAACAGCATGGCCATTTAATCTAGATACTTTAAATAAGCTTTAAAAAAAATTTCAAATTTTGGGGGGCTGGAGAGATGGCTCAGAGGTTAAGAATAACGACTGTTCTTCCAGAGGACCTGAGTTCAACTCCCAGCAACCACATGGTGGCTCACAACCATCAATGATGACATCTGGTACTCTCTCCTGTATACTGTATACGTAACAAATAAATAATTCTATCTTTAAAAAAATTCCAAATTTTTGTCTTTTGAATAAATGTAACAAGTTTGAAGTCTAAACTAGATAGTTATTGTGATAAGACATTTCTTGAACCCCTTCACCAGGAGAGTAAATTTACAACCCCAAATTTGGTGTGCAGGCCACTGTTTACAGAAGCATCAAAAAACTAAAACGGGGCTCTTTGTCACATTGTAAATGTTAACATTACTTCAACTGGTTTTATGCTGTGGTATCAAAAGGAAACAGGCTTATAGACAAAACAGCTGCAATCCTGCCCCAGGTGCCTTCTTACGTGATTTAATGTTGGCGTCTCTGTAGGTGCCATTCAGAATTGCAAGCTCCATCAGCTGCATCTTCTTCAGGCTGTCTTCTCCTTCGGCCTACAAATGAGAAACAAGAGCAACAAGTATTTAAGACTGTATACATGTATCACAACTAAAACACTACATACAAGTGACTCTTAGAACCACAAATGTCCTAAATGCTTATTTCTGCCTTGTTATGCCACTGTTCTTGCTTTCCCTCTATGTACCTAGCAAGTGCAATCAATTTTATCTCTGGTCCTCTAACTTTAGGAGCATCATAAAATTTACTACCTATATAGAATATATTTACAAGTAAAAAGGGCTCTAAGACTAACTAGATCACATACACAGAAATCAGGATGGCTACACCACTGGTCATGCTTTTTCTTTTCTTTTATTAACTGATACTACTCTTGGTAAGTCATTACTGTTATACAATCCAAACTATTGAATGACATACATAGACAATTTAAACATCCCATCTAGTTCCAAGGGCCAGATAAACTTCCTCTAACACAGCTTCTACCTTAATGTTTCATTATATTCTCATGTCTTAAACCCCACAGTGATTTCTAACTATCTGAACAAAACTATAACCTCCAGGTGAATTTGCTCTTTCCCATCAGTTTTAATAAAGCAATAGACTAGACTAACTCTGGTAATGTCTTAGGGTTTCTTCCTTTTTGTCTGTTTGCAAATGCTCTTTACGTGTTCCTGTAGGCTTCCCTTTCCAAGGGCTACTTATTCACACAACTCTAATAAAAAACGTATCTTCTCAAGGAGCCCCCTACAGTCTTCAATTACAGCTTGTTGAATGTCACTACTTCCAAAGTAAGCACCATTAAAATAGCCTTAATTCTTTTATTTATCACCACCTAATCCCCATGAACTTACTGATCCCAAAATTATTTGGGACTAATTTTTATTTTTTTGTTTTGAGACAGGGCCTCACTACATGGTCTAGAATGCCCTAGAACTCACAGGTTGGCCTAAAACTCATAGAATTCCTCCTGCCTGCATCCCAAATACTAGAAATAAAGACATGTCACCATTCTTGGCTAAAATTTAGTTATTAAATCAATGGTATGAGAAACCAAACTTTACTGACAAAGCACCAATGTCTGAGTTCTGTAGGACAAATTTTAACTAGGAAAAGCAAAACAGAAGTATAGAAAAAGAACCAGGAAGGTTGTCCTTTAAAGATTATAGCACTGTGTCCCCCTACCTTAGTGCAAATCCAACTGAAACATGGGGGGGGGGGGGAGAGTGTGGCAGCATTACCAAGACATATACAAATTCCTCAGTCTTCTATTTCTATTACAATAGAAATGAAAAGCTCTTTAAAGCAAGAATTGATAAATAAATTGCTTATTAATAAATTACACAGAATTAAAGATATTTAAAAAATATAAGTGAAACCATTTTGAAGGTAACATTTAAAGTGCCATTGACAACTTTAAAAAAGTCTCGTGCTGGGGCTGGAGAGATGGCTCAGCGGTTAAGAGCACCGTCTGCTCTTCCAGAGGACCCGGGTTCGATTCCCAGCACCCACATGGCAGCTGACAACTGTCTGTAGTTCCAGTTCCAGGCAAACACCAAGGCAAATAAATAAATAAATAAAGTTTTAAAAAAAAAAAAAAAAAAAAAAAAAAAAAAAAAAAAAAAAAAAAAAAAAAAAAAAAAAAAAAAAAAAAAAAAAAAAAAAAAAAAAAAAAAAAAAAAAAAAAAAAA
>PVIH01003602.1:0-36537 GCA_004025045.1 Sigmodon hispidus
CGGCAAACCACAACCACGGAACAGCTTGGGATCAGAAACACCCTGGACTGACCCTTCAAACCCCAGTCCAACTATAGGAACACCTGACTCACTCTTGGGGGGGGGGAAAGAACTGGATTTGGCCAGAAGTGGAGACTGATCTAAGCATTATTGGGTCAGTGGGACCATAGGACTGTCTGCTCCCTGCCCAGGGAGGGGAGGGGGAGTTTCAGAGAAGAAAAATGACCAGATGTGTTGGGAGGGGGAAGAGACCTTGAATAAGGATATACAGGGATGGAAAAAAAAATTCAGAGGGAAAGATTAACACAAAAAAATGTATGTGTAGCAATCTTATTTGTATTTCCACCCTTGATAAGCCATGCTTATGATTCTTATCCTCTGTATAGTTATTGTTAACTCTTCCGCATTTTAAATTCTTTTTACTGTTTTTTTTTCTTGATAAATACAAAATAAAGAAGGAAAAAAAAGCATAAAAATAAATAAATAAAAAATTTAAAAAAATAAAAAAAAATAAAAATAAAAGAAAAAAAAACAACTTTATTTATTTACTTATTTATTTGCCTTGGTGTTTGCCTGGAACTGGAACTACAGACAGTTGTTAGCTGCCATGTGGGTGCTGGGAATTGAACCCGGGTCTTCTGGAAGAGCAGATGGTGCTCTTAACCCCTAAGCCATCTCTCCAGCCCTGCCAGGAATTCTTATTCCACTCAGCACAGTATTGGGTCCAATACGTGGCATTCCAAGAATACTTAACAATTTTATGTTTCAAACTTCTTGTTTATTTAATATATTGTATTTAGTGATTTTCATGTTCAAACAACATTTAATTTCCCGGATAAATTATTTTTGCCATATATAATCATACTTTTATTTTTGGACTCAGTTTGCTAATGTTTAAAGGATGACTTTTATATAAAGTTTTATAAGATACTGATCTATACTTTTTTGACATTTTTGTCTGGTTTTAGTGCTGAAATGATACTGGTTTCATAGATTTTTGAAAGGTTTTTATCAAGGGAATGATGGTAAGGATTGACTTAGTCAGAACCTGAAGATGAGCCCAACTAGGTCTCCTAGCAATGGTGGAGAGGCCTAAACTGGCCTGCCCTATTATCATATGAATGATCACCCTATAATTGTCATTATAATATCTTCATCCTGCAGCCGATGGTGCAGATGCAGAGATCCATAGTTAAACACTGGATTGAACTATTGAGCCAGCTGAAGAGAGAGAGGAAAGATTGCATGAACAGAGGAATTGGAAGGAATCATGATGAGGAGACCCATGGAGTAGGCAGTCTTGTGCTGTTGGGAGCTCACAGGCTCTGAAATGACAGCTGAAGAACCCTCATGGAGCGCATCTGGATTCTCTGAATGTGATGACAGTCTAAACGCATGGGCAGTTTCTGGAGCCTCATGCAATCGGACCAGAGTCTATCGGGGTACATAATCTGGTGTCTTGGAGCCCATGCCTTGTGGGTGCTGGAGGCAGGTGTTAACACCTTCCTTAGCCTTGATACTTAGGGGAAGGACTCAGTCCTACCTCAACTGGATATGTCAGACCAAATTGACTCTCCTTGGGATTCATTGCCCTTACTGGGGATTGAGGGGGGATGGAGGAAGACTAGGAGAAGAGGTGTGGGGGAGCAGTGATTGGCATGGGAATTTTTTTAAAAAATTAAAAAACTTGACTTGGTCAGCAGTAAGGGTTTGGTTTTTTGTTTTTGTTTTTTTTTTTTTGAGTATTCCACATTAAGAAGTGATGCACAAATTAGAAGAAGAGGATGAATTTTGGAACTTGTGAAACCATTAAACAGAGAATAGAATGATCCAAATTGGAAAAGATGAGGTTCTGCATTGAAGTCTAGGCACAGTCATTAAAAGAAAGTGTTAAACACAAAACATTTTAAGAGATTTATCAAAAAAAATATTTATGTCTCTTATAATGTGTTTTTTATTGGCATTCAAAGGGTACATAGCTATATACATCTTTGGGTTTCTTTATTTTATTATATTTTATTTTTGCTGGCACTGCTGTTGGCTCTTAATGTCCTAAGCATTAGGAAAGCTATCCTCTTTGTTGTTCTTACAGGTGATGCTAAGTGAATTTTAGAGAAGGAGCCATGTTTAAAACCCAGGTTAAAAAAACAGATGAAACAAGAAAAGAAAGACTACAAATTCATGCATAAAACTCTGATGATACTCCTGGATAGACACAGAATGTTTCTGACCCTAATAGCTAATCACTGGGTAAGCAAGCCTGGTTTAATCTGTGCCCTATAATGGCCAAAATAGAAACTACTGTTTTTCCTTTCTTATATGCCTCTGTACCACATCCCATGTCAGGATCAAACAGACTATCTGTAAAAATCAGCAAGACTTACAAGTACTTTGTAAGTCACCCTTGGTAGATAGACATGCACATTGATTAGGAGGTCATTATTAGGGAAATGCATCATGTAGGAGCTCATAGTTACTCTTCACTTCCTCGCACAGAGGTCATTGAGGAAGTCTATATTGTCCATGCTGCTAGGCTTATCCTTAGACATGTAGTGTCTTGGGTGAGATATCTGTTCTTCTTTTGTCTTTCAAAGAACATAAATGAGTATCTACTCTTTTCCAGTCTCCCCATCTTTCAACTAGGGGTAAAGGTTGTAGGATACTTTGTGGAGCAAACAGGTCCATACACATAAAGCCTTCCAAGCTATGCTTATACAAACTGTCTGCTGTATTAATGTTTGCTGTGGCTACATTATTCTTACCCAATTAAACATAACCTTCACAACTTGCCATTGTTTGCATCCATCTGGAGTTACTCATTTCCTGCCTGACTCCCGTTAACATCTGCTGTAGGCCTTTAACATTTGGGAATTTGACATTTGTGAGCTTAGCCATTCTAAATCCACCCAAATACTCCATGACTCATTGAGATTGGAAATTTTGTTCAAGCAAAATTCACCTCACTTACCTTGAAGGCCCTTGTTTTATGCAGTGGTGAATTCAAGGCAACCCAGACAGGGGAGTCTATTGTGGTATTTGTTTGTCCACCAATCCATGTACCCAGTACACTTCAGGATCTCTGATGTTCCATTTTACTGTGACAGAATGTTATTTCTGCTTTCACAATAACCACTCCAAAAGAAATGCCAACACATGGGTAAAAGGCCTGGAACACTTAGAAAACATATACAAATGTGAATAATTTAGGTGAGAAAAAAATTAGAGAGTGTAGTTAAAATCCAAAGTGTCTGCAGAGGGTGAAAAATTTACAAAAATAATATAGAAGGCTTGGATTGGAAGAGAAATAGCAGGATGCATGAATGAGCTTTGCTCCTGCAAAGGGAGTGTGATTCTCAGAGATACAGGGTGAAGAGAAGGCAGATGTTTTTTGGTCCTGATCTTGTGAACATCTTTAGTGTGACTGGTGCTGTCTAGCAATGGCAAAGTGAAAATGTGGAGAAACTGAAAATATTCAAGCAATGGCTAGAGAGTTGCTGTCTAAGAATGCATGCCTGCCAGGCTTTACTCATGGAGCTTCATCTGGTTATGTGGATGAAGATGGTTAGCTGTACACAAAGCACCCATGCCTCTCTCAGAGAGAAAGTATTCTACCTAAAATGAAGTCTTAGTATTTCTTATGTATTTCTATCTCATTTCTGATTTCCCCAGCTCCTTTGAACAGGGATTTCATTTGATTGGCATTTAGTCTTGACTTTATCTTATTCTGTAGTCTCTTGGGAATGGTTGACCTACCAAGTATCTGGATCAGTTCTTGACATTTCTGTAGTTTGGAATTGTTCATCAAGGAGCAAAAATGGGTATGTGCCATTGTAAATCTAATGACTGAATAAAAGAATATAAATTTTTTTCATGGGTGGGACTTTTTTCTTTTAAGTGAGAGCCCAATGGATATTGGATATTGGACTGATATTGCCTTTATGGGGCATATAATTGGAATATGTATGATTTTAGATATTTGGAGAAAACAGACTTTTGATATGGGTTAGAAAGAGAATATAATTACAGAAAATACAAAGAGATGGAGGGAAAAGTTATTTTCCACTCATCTTTTATACTCTAACCCCTGGTTGGAAGAAAGCATCCTTCTTTGCCACTATATTTTCTGTGGCAAGACTCTCAGATGTGACCATGACTCCATGCAGCTCTTGAGAGTCTTACTACTGCAGCTGCCTTCCCCAGTGGGTGTGGTCATGCTGAGCTGGAAGTAGAAAGAACAGAGTCCTCATATAAATACAACCCCAGATATCACCTGCTGAGTTCCCGTTCACCCTAGCAGATACTGTTGATTGATCATAGTTTATAATTAAGTCATCTTTTTTTTTTAGAGGCAAGAACCAGATTTAATGAATTGGCTAAGCATTTCCCTTACCTATTTTTGGTTTCTTTGCCATAAAGTCACAGAATTCTTTTGAGAAATGAGACTGGTTATAATAGGTTATTTTTTGAAATGTGCTTTCAAGGGCTAGGAAAATATAGCTGAAATCGCAAAAGGGAAGAGAGAGGTTGCAGAATAGATGGAAGAGTGAAGATGATTTTTTTTTTGTACTAAAAAAGAGAAAGTAATTGTAGGGCATGATGTTCCATCAAACATGTTGAATGGACATGTCAAGATACCCAGAGACAACCTGCAGAGCTGGCAGTGTTGACCTCCGTGGCCCTTGTTTTCCTCTTCTGGAATCTTGGCTTCTCTCTGCTGCTGCACTGAGCCTCTGCCAACATCTGCTTCTCAAATCCCACTTGTTTCTGTTTTTCTTCTTCCTCTATCTTGTAAGAGCATGTAGGCTCTCTTTTTCTCTCGTCCATTCAGTCCCATGCAGCATCCTCTGGCTCAGTCATCTTAGTGTATACACTGTCCTGCCTAGCTGTTTACTCACAGCCCTGATATCCTTTCCCATACACTTGTGCCCACATACTTCCTGTGGAACTTGACATCCATTGCATCATTATTGGTCCGCCTTTGCTGGTGGTGACTCAGTGTGGCTCCCTCTGAAATGCTGGGTTGGTGTCTGCTTGGATCTGTGTCATCTGGAACTGACATGTAAGTAAAGAACCTCCCAAGTTGTCCCTGTGGAGAAGAAAATGTACAAAATGGTCTGGAGGTAGAGAAACATGTCACCTGATGGTAAAATCAGTACCAGTGGTTCTTGGCTCAATGACTCAGTGTTTATTGTGAGTCTTAGAACATGTAGTCTTTTTTTTTTAAGCTTTATATATATTAAACTTCTCAGTATTGGAACTTTTTAGTTTTGGATTTTCTGGTTGCTTTTGTTTGCACAAACACATAACTTTTTAAAGCTCCTATGTGACTTGCCAGTCCTGATATTTATCTTCTATCTGGAAGCTTTGCCTGTGAAAGTAATTTTCTTTTCTGTTCTACCATATTAATTTGTTCATAATTCCAGTCTGTCACTTTCATATTTTATCACAATTAAATATTTACACGTATCACCTTCTCTTGAGAATCAATTAAAATCAATTTTATTTTGGTCCTTACTGAGAAGATCATATACTAACAAAATAACTGACATGTCTAAATATGTTGCAGATTATTGACCTGCTCATATGCTCTGAAACAACCTTTAAAGTGGTAAAAATATAAAACTCTTAGGTCTTGTGGTATAAAATTTTATTTATATATAATTATATATAATATATTATATAAATATGAATTGTGTGATACAAAGTAGAAGGATTAGAAAAACCATGAGCTTTGGTGCTTAGAAACCTTACAATGTATATGGATATTGTGGTTGGCTGGGGATCATGATCACCACTACCCATACACATAGGCTATTGCTGTACCCTTACCTAGCCATGTGTCCACTGAGGTACATAGAGATTTGGAGACTCTTACACTGGATATTTTCATGTGTCAGGCTCCTTTCTTTCATGTTGACATCTGGTTACTACCATCTGGAGAAGTTCCTTGTGGTAGTATATGACAAGTTACAGATTTGTGTGCATGCCATATATCTTTTAGGGCCAAAGTAATCACTGTGACATATGTAATGACTCCAAATAGACACTGCACCAAAACTGAGGCAAAATGATGTAATATTGATGTGTATCAATAACTGTATAGGTAGCATGCAAAGTATCAGCTAGGTAGAATGAAGTATTTAAAGTTTTATTGCTGTTTATATTAAAACATTCAAAATTTTGAACTTAAAATATTATGTTTTGTTTAAATATATACATATTAAACATAATTTAAATAACATTTAACCACAATCTACATGGTTTTTATTTACTTTCAGTAATGTTAAAAAGTTCCCCAAAATTCTCATTTTCACTTTGAAAATTTGCAGATGTTTGAGAAATACTTGTTTCCTCCAGTATGTACTCTTACATTGTACCACCCTTTGGAGATGAACAGGAAGGTTTAGAACAAGGGAAACAATTTGAGAACGGCTTGGACACCATATGCTAACTACACTTGTCCGGCTACACCCTTTACCTTTTATGCACAATCAGACCTGACATTATAGTTCCTGACATTCTGAAGCAACACTAAAAAGTACATTTGTTATACTTTTTCTGAGGCATGATGGCAGTCACATGTACTGAAAGACTCAGGTAGAGTGCTGAGCACATTGTCAGGGTACAAAAGCCACCACAAAGATGCAGATGGCCTCACTTAAGCATTTGTTTCAGTCCTATTGGTATTGTTCATTTTATAAAGTGAGAGGAATTAACTGCAATCGTGGCACTCACTCAGTTTCACTGCAATCTGAGTGAGTGTTTTGTGATGCAGCTACTCTATGTACAGTTTAACATTACGTACTGCTTAGATTTGCTATTAGTTCTCTTGATTCACATTACCATTTGAGTCAGCCAGTAAAACCTGCTCATACAGGAGAATTTGGGGAAGTTCATATTGGATGGAACCCATCCTATATTACAGTTGTCTGTAGTACCTCTCTGTACCTTTTCCCTCAATTAAAAAAAATGCCTTTGTTTCTTATTGAAGTTGTCATTGTTATGAAAAATAACAAAAGGCTAGCATTAGCATACCTGTGGATGCTAATGAATATTTATTCCTTGTGTTATTTAGGTTTTGTTTTCCTCTGCTAAGAGTCCACCGTTCTCTCAGTGATTTGTGGAATCATCCCGGCAATACTCTTTCTCTGTGGCTTTGTTTATGTATGTTCTTTGAAGCACAAACAAAATGGAGCCATTCGTTATAATTATTTTTTAATTTTGTTTCAGTATAGGCACAAGGGAATAAAGACACTGAGCAGTAGAGAAGAAACAATACAGAGCTTGTGACAAAGTAGGCCTGGGGGAGTCCTTAGGAGACCAACAATGTAAGATATCAACCTTAATCAACTGAGACAATTGTACACATAGTTTGGTTATGTATTCTATTCTTTTTTAACACAAACACAGCATTATGCACATGGGACACGCATGAGTGGGAATGATGTCGGTGACAGAGTAGGCTGAAGAGGATAATGATAGATGGTGCTTTCTATATTGCTTTTTGTGCCATAAACAGTCTAATGGGCCAGTGGTAGGTCTGCTTGCTTACAGCTATGCTTTTCTAGTGGGCTGATGTGGCACATACACTTTATTGTTTTGGTAAACAATAAGCAAAATGAACAAGAATACAGTGCTTTCATTTTGTAGTGTCTGAAGAAGTAGTAATAAGTGCTTAAACAATATTGCCTTTGGGCGTGGTGTGCTCCTAAAGTCTACCAGATGGAAATAATATTGCATTATGAGAGAAAAGATCCTTTTGGAGGTGGTAAACATATGCTTTAATGTTCTTTGCACTGCTCAAACTCTATAGTAATGCTTATAGTCTCTATTCATTGTAATATAGGTGTTGAGCTATAAAACATCTCATCCTGTGACTGTGATTTAGGGGAGCTGTCTTTGCCCACTAGTTTTCCTCTTTGTAAGGTTTTATCGCATTAGTGTTTGGTTTTCTCTTTCTGCCTGAAAAAACATTTTCCTCAAGGTCTGGTGAAGATAAAGATTATATCATAAATCAAATCACAAAGTAGTTGCAATTTCAAGACAATTTTTATTTAAAAGTAGAAGTTAAGCAACCTACTGGAATACCAAGTCATCCCTTTCACAAGTGAGGTGGGCTTGAGGAAGTTTGAAAGTTGATTTATTAAAGATCTGATTTCATTGATTAACAATGTTTGCCACAGATAAGGAAACAGGTCTAGTCTTTGGCTTGATGGAATTCTACTCAATAGATGTGGATTGAGAATGTCCTGCAAAGAACTCTCAGATCTCATTGCATTTATTTTGCCCAAGGAAAAACTTGTTTCTCAGACAGACTTTGGTAAGAAAAGCAGCAG
Organism: Sigmodon hispidus; assembly: GCA_004025045.1. Taxonomy (NCBI): domain Eukaryota; kingdom Metazoa; phylum Chordata; class Mammalia; order Rodentia; family Cricetidae; genus Sigmodon; species Sigmodon hispidus. The sequence continues at coordinate 8,337 of PVIH01003602.1, forward strand.
TGAGGACAAGGTAGACAAGTGTCCATTCTGTGCTGGCTTCAGGTCATTCTTCTCTCTGGACTCATTTTTTTCCAAACCTAACCTTACTGCAGCCTGGAAAATATTCTCTTATTTTTATTTCTGAGAGAAGCAAAATAACTTTTTAGTTTATGTGATGGCTATTCTTGGATGTTAACTTGACTATGCCTGAAATTAACTAAAATACAAAAATGGAGGGCACATCAGTGAGGGATTTTTGCTTAATTTGAAGTAAGAGAATCCACTTCTAATTGGGATCTTGAAGTGGGAAGACATATGTCTTTAAGTGGGCCCACCTTCTTCTGGGAGCCTATATAAGGACATGGCAGAAAGAAGCTTCTGCTCTCTGCTTGCCTGCTCTTTGCATTGCTAGCAAGTCCATCCCTTTACTGGCATTACATTCTACTTCATCAGGATTTCAGCATGCTTACTGAAGACCATCTGAGACATTTAGCTTAGTGGACCGAGCAAATACTGGATTCTTGAAATTTTTCCTTATAGCCAGCCATTGTTGAAATAGCTGAACCACAGACTGTAATTCTAATAAAACCCACATGTGTGTTTGTATATGAATATATATATGTATATATGTGTGTGGTGTGTATATATATGTGTGTGCATGTGTGTGTGAGAGAGAGAGAGAAAGAGAGAGAGAGAGAGATTCATCACATAAGTTCTATTCTGAAAAACAGCTTACAATTATGATGAGAGGATTTTTGAGTTGAAGTGATAGACACATGTGTTTACAATGAGGAGTTTTATGTTAACCAGTCTTAGTGTTAAATTCTGACTTTTATATTTTTAAACAATACAACTTCAGGCCAAATGATTACTTTATCTTTACCTATAGAATATATGGGGCTGGAGGGATGGATCAGAAGTTAAGAGCATCTACTACCCTTGCAGAAGACCAGAGTTCAGTTCAATCACTTGTACCTCCATCTCTAAGGGATATATTCTGGCCTTTGTAGACACTCCTACACATTTGTTATTCACCCAACCATACACATAAATGGAGTTTGATTTCTTTGTAGCAAAAAAGTCCTTGCTTCAACTGCATAAACTAGACATGCAGGTTCCACAGGAAAGTAACCACTGAATTTTGCCAAAACTAGGTAAAATGGTCCTTTAGGTCCTTCCAGACATTCTGCAGGACACAGGGGAAAAAATGACTGATGAACTTTGTCCAAATAGGTAGAACCGTCCTTCAGATTTCATATTTCACTGAAAAGTATGCCAGAGACTCTAGGTCTGTAGGCTGAAAATAGATGACTCAATGTTACAGAGAAAACTTAGGTGATTAACAAGGCAGCCTCTGTCATTTCTAGAATTTTGGAAGTTGCGTACAATGCACTTTCCATTTCCTTAGTTAATATTTTATCCTTTTAGAGTCTTTGATGGAATTGAAGTCTAGATAGTTATAATTATAGTTTTATTTGTCATGATAAAAGGTAAATTAGATATGAAACTTTAGACTCATAAAATAGGATATATAATAGAGTATTTTCTTTAATTTGACAAATGCAAATAGATTAGATATTGTAGCTATAATTGTTACTTGATAACTGCTTTTTTATATATAATTTTACAATGTTAAAATGGAAACCTTTCTTCTGAATTAGATAGAAAAGGGGAAGTGTTGTGGAATGGTCTTTCTCTATGCTATGAATATGTGTTGCTACCTTCTGTTCATATAGGAACTGCTTTGGCCTATGGCAAGACATATGTCCTGTCTTGCCAGGCAGAAGATTCAAGGGAGATACAGGGAAAAGAATGGTGGAGTTGAGGGAGATTCTTTAAGCCACCAGATTGTGAGAGGTGTAATAAAACACAGATAAAGCCAGGAGACATGTGGCAATACATAGATTAATAGATATGGGTTAATTTAAGATGTGAGAGCTAGCCAGTAAAAAGTCTGAGCTATAGACCAGTTTATGATTTTTAAAAAATTGTGAAAAAAATAGAAAGTTGTAATAGCAGAGTTTTCTTATGACCTTATTGGCTGGATTAAATGAGACAAGAATTTGATGTACTGGATGTAAAGAAAGTTATTTAATAAATGTCTACAAGTTTTGAAATGTTAATTTAAATAATTTTGTGTGAAATCCATATAATTTTTTTTTGTAGAAAGACCTCTGGTTGTGTGGTCTGGTTCTAATTCTAAAAAAAAAGTTTGAAAAGACATGAGGGTGTAAAGGTAAAGAGATGTGCAATGCTGAACAACACTGAGATGCTGATGTATCCAGCAGCCTCTAAAGATACCTGGATATTCCTCTCTTGATAATACTACATTTAAAAAGGCCTCTTTTTGCTCTCTTCTGGGAAGATAAATGTGCTATTTTCTGCAGACCTAGCTGGGTGCTTTGTGTTCCAAGGTTAGCTCAGCCCCACTTTCCCTGTCTCTGCAGGCCTGTCATTGTTTGATTCATAACTCAATATTAGCCACAGATGAGGAAGGAGTGGATGGGGGGTTCTTTCATGTGACACAAAGTAACTAGGATCAGGGCTTTTCTAAAGAAGCATTAATTACCCTTGTCAGTCTAAGCAAGTACAAATTTTACTTCTACTAAGGATCATGCTATTTCATTGGCATTTGGTGAATGTGAAATGAAGGCTTTGTCATTTATCCATGGGTAGAATGCATTTAGAGTCTTTTATGATTTATGTTTTTTCTCTTCTCTGCTGAAACTAGCATGGTATCTATTAATAATAGGTATACAATTCTGGTACGTGAGACAAGAAGAAGGTTATTAGTCACAAGACTACAATGCTTGTGTGACTTCTAAATTTATTGCCTCTCTTACCTTGGGTTTTCTTTCCCCTATCTATTTATTGATAGTAGAAATAAATGGGATATAAGAATTAAGAACTAAAGAAATTGAGTATTGTTTTGCAAGGAACACTAGTCTGTGACTAAAATTTGGAGGATGCTCAAAAATGGGGATATTCCACAACTATGTGACCCCAAAAGGTTAACTTATAAAATGCATGGTAGTAATATAAATTATCCCCATAGAAAGGTATGTGGTAGAGTGGTCTCATCATTTTGTGGGCAAAGCTCCATTTCCTTGGTTTAAAATGTGTAGGGTTGCCATTCTTGTCCCAGTACAACTGTGTGGTGTGCTTTCTTTCTGGTCTCTTTGTGATGTCATACTGGTTCTCTCATTAAACTTTTTGAAATATTTTCTCTTTACATCTGCACAGATAACATTATTTACCTTCAAAAATAACATCTTAAAACTATAGATAATGAAACAAAACAAAACAAGAGGAGAAAGTGAATTTTTTCACTGGTGTCACCCTTAGCCTCCATCACACATTTATGACTGTCTCAGAAACTGGAATTCACACTGTGTGCTCTTCTAGACATGCTATTGCCGTACCTTTTTAAAGATTTTCTTGGCATTTCATAATCAAGGTATGTCTCCAAAGTGCTATTAGTTGGCAGCTTCAAAATTAACTTGTCATGTAATTGCTACAAGAGATGCTGGATGACTGTGTTCTCCTCTGCATTTCTTCCATCTACCAAAATTAGACCTGCACACTGGACTGCCACTGCCACTTTGGAGCATACCAACAAGGTATCATTTATTTTAAACAGAGAATAGTGTGAATGCCATTGGGAGTAAATATAAAACTTTACATATCATCTTTTCAAATGATTTTCAGCTTGAACTGAGGTTGACGAGAACAACACTGGCTGACAGGCTGCCAACATTCAGCGCTTTTTTAAAGAGAAATGTTTCTTCTGCTATAGCCAGTGTGTCATGGCATTTATTCCTAGTCCTGTTGTTTAAGAGACTGTCTTCAACTTTCCTGCCTCTGGTCCTCCTTGCTATTGTGCTTTAACCTCATGTGTAGCTGTGTGGTACCCAGGCTGTACTTAATGATGAGAGCCATCCTAAGACTAAAGATGCTCTCTTTTAGAAACTGATTACTCTTTTAGCATTTTAGCTTATAATGTCATGGTTTACTACCATATTATAGGAGTGACACTCTTATTTTAACCCATTTGGCAATAACTTTCTAATTCATCTGTTTAAATGTGGTAGTCCATCTTCTCCTGTGGAGAAGCCTTTCAGCAATACACCATACTTCCCCTACACCCCATGTTTCCATCCATTCATTGAAACCTTACAGCAAGTAGACTAGACCCAGCTATCATTTCCAGTCAGATGTAGGCAAATGCTCATAAATCCTCAAATATTATGGTATTACACATGTGTTTTGGGGTACTTACCTTTCGGCACATATTATCTCCTAGTGAGTACTTGAGTTTTTGCATTCAAGGTTTTTTAATTTTTGAATCATTATGTTCTATCCCTTTCTGGTTTTGCCTCTCTTCAGCTCTACTGTTTACTCTTCCATTTCTCACTGAATGAGTACTCACTAAGTTCCTACTATGAATTCAGTACATTTTTAGTCATCATACAATGTACAATATCATTAAAAAATTTTATACATTTATGTTATATAGGCTTAGAAAGTATAGAAAATTTTAGTATTGCTTGAAGACCATCACTTTTTGTTTTTGTAAGAAAATATGCAGACTATGACTTGGAATTTTAAATTTTTAGAAAATTTAAATAGGAAAGCCGCCACTAGATTTGATCAGAAAAAAATGCAAAGTTGTTGGTCTTATTAGAGATCAGTTGAGTTTTAGTCTGATTTTATAGAATACTAGTGCCCATGATGATGGCTATAATTATATGCATTTTGTCAACATTCTATTCTGGTTCATATGAGTGGCTTTATCAAACTCAGTCTGGAAACCAGAGTGAATGTTCTTTTCTACACAAAAGTAAACAAATGCAATGACAGAAGGAAGAAATCTAAACAAAATGGGTCTTTCTCCTAGGTTGTCCTAGGGAGTCTGGAGAGAATTTCTAAAATGGATACTTGATATGATGCTCTTTAAGGCTAGAGAGGCAGAAAATTTCCTCAAATACCAATTACAGAAAGCTCATACATAGATAAAGCAGGGTGTGTTTGAACAATGGAATACTATTAGTGATAGGCAGTTCAGTTTGGGTAGCTGCTAATGAAATAAATGGTCATAAAAATGTGCTAAGTGAAAGAAGTCAGCTATAAAACACTGTGTACTGTGTAGTCTTACTTGCTTCAAATATCCAGAATAGTCAATATTTGGGGAAAAAATTGGTTATTGTGTGTGTATCTACTCATATATGACATGAAAATATAAAGGGTGCTGAGATTACATGATACGTTATATGTCACAGCAAAATGTCTAGTAAGGACAGGTACTTTATTATTGTAGCATGTTACTATTGTGTTGAACTACTCTAGTACATTGTAAAATCACAAATGTAACTGTTAGGATTTTTGTTTGAATAGGGAATAATTGATGTAACCATGTATGGCTTTACCTTAGGCTCTGTTGAGTCTAAAAAATAAGCCTCATCCTTGTCTGGGCGATTTTCTTTTATCCTTCCAAAATATACATTTTTATACAAGACTTTGACATGACAGGACCTTTTTATACACTTTTGAAAGGAAAAGTTGAGAACTACAGATGTGAAGTTCAAAATTAACAGCTATGTGGATTAAAAGCAACTCAATTTTGGTATTTTAAGAGAAAGAATTGCCAGTATAAAAACCAGAAACAAAACTTTACTTGAATAACGTAATCAATAAAGACATGTATGCCTGCTGGTGACACATGACTTGGGGTAAATGTCTGTCACACAATCTTGACAACCTGAGTTTGACTCCTAGAACTACAGAGGAAATTAACTCCCCAAACTGAGCTTCCCACATGTGCAGCAGCATATGTGCACTTACACTCACATGCACACATCACACATGCACATATAGGATAATAATAAATATATATATATATTTGTCTGGATGGAGAGAATTTGAGGAGTTAACCAGAATAGAGAAAAAGAGGATCAGATGTGTCCCAATATTCTGAATCTTAAAAATATATCACATGTACAGAAATAGCTAATTAATTTAAACTGAAAAACCACACACATTTGAAATAAGCATAGTTTTAAAAACATTGGTGTTTTTTCTGATCTCTATTTAGATTTTTTTTACTATTATTACTCTATACATTATATTAATGTGTATATGTATATATGTATGTATGTATGTATGTATGTATGTCAGAGAACAGCTTGTGGGAGCTGGAACTCTTCTTCCAAAGTGTAAGGTCCAAGGATTAAATTAAGATTGTCAGGGTTGGCAGTATACAACCTTACCTACCCACTGACCCAGTCTTTTTTCTTAATTTTATGATGAACTGCAGATAATAGAAAATATGTTAAGAAGTCTAATCTCTCAGGGTCTGGAGTGGTATTTCAGAAGTTAAGTGTGCTGGCTGTTCTTCCAGAAGATCTGGGTTAGGTCCCCAGCATCCACATGGAATTATAACTCCAATCTTAGGGGATCTGATGTCATCTTTTACTTCAAGGGTACTGTGTGCATGCGGTGTGTTGATATACATGTAGCCAAAACACTCACACACAGAAAATAAGAGAATGGTTTTTGAATTTTGTTAAAGAGAATTGATCTCTACTTGCTGGGTTAGGAGTAACCTAGATTTTGTTTTATGAAGGTAAAGCTTGCAGAGGCAAAAGAAAACCAATGCAGGAACCAGAAAGATGTGTTATGAACAGCAACACCTGAGGTGGCCATTGCTGTGGGCATCAGCTCTCCTAAACTTACTTAGAGAGTGAGCAGTACTACAACATCATTTGTTTAAACAGTTGTCACTAGATGGATCATCCAGTCCCTCTACTTTCCATTAACCAACATGTCTAATAAATATTCAACATTCAGCACATGCAAACTATACTTGTTGAACCTCCCTATCAGCCACTAATGAGGACATTAGCTTTCAATTAACTATATAAAGCTTTGGGCTTGGGCTGGGATAGTCATTCAACACAGGCATCAATTTGTAGATCATTACAGGCCATTAGTTGGTTGCTAGACGACCACATGTCCTGGCAGATTTTAGGCTGAGCTCCAGTGATAAGCAAGGATCAGACATTTCAATGTTTAAATTGTCTCAGCATCTCTTCCACCTGAACTGTTGCTACAACCCCCCAGGTTACTCAAAGCAGCTATTCTACAGGAGCAGTTGCTAAGTTCAAATGCAATGCTAGACAAAAGTAAGAAAATGGTGAGTACTTACCTTAAACGCAGAGGAAGAAATGCTAGTACAGACTGAATATTACAGATTGTGACAATCTCAGCCAAATTTTTCAGAAAGATGCCCACAAAAGGCAGATGTATTTGTTTATTGAACACATACAGCTTCATTTTTATGGTTTTAACATTTACTAGAGTTTCATGAGAACTTTATAATTGTTTTAATAAATTTTCTTGGAGATATACAATTTACAAATATTTTCTGTGCATTCATTTTGCTTTATTATGCAAACATTTTTAAGTGTGTCTTCTTTATTGTAATGAAACCAATATGAGAAATAAGATTATAATATAAATATTACTTAACAAAGGCATTTTAATCCCTCTGGTAACTTGGCTAAATATTTATACAAGCACATCTTATTAAATAGATCTTTCAGGTTGGGAAAAACAGTGACAAGTCATAGTTGTCAGTTCTGGAATAAGCAAATTTTCAGGTCTACAATCTTTGTGGGGTTTGTCAGTTTTGTACCAGTCATGACTGTATATACCTATCCATGAAGCAAGGCACAAGCCTTGTTTATTCCTTTCCTATTGAGTTGAATAACAGCTTTTAAGAATTCACCTGTTTTCATGCTACTACCAAGCTGTTCTTATTACTGTAGCTCTATAGTATAGCTTAAAGTCAGGGTTGGTGATGGCTCTTGAAGTTCTGTTATTAAACAGAATTGTTTTGGCAATCCTGTTGTTCTTGCAAGGTCTGTAAAAATTGTATTGGGGTTTTGATGGAGATTGCATTGAATTTGTAGATTAGTTTTGGTAAGAGTGCCATTTTTACTATGTTTATCCTACCTGTCCATATGCATGGGTGATCTTTCTATTTTCTAATGTCTTCTTTAATTTCTTTCTTCAATGACTTAAAGTTCTTGTATACAGGTCTGTCACTTCTTTGGTTAGAATTACCCAAGATATTTAATGCTATTTGAAGTGATTATAAAGTGTAAAAATAGACTTGTGGATCAATAGAATCAAATTGAAGACCCTGACCTTAATCCACACACCTATGTATACCTGATTTTTGACAAAGAGGCCAAAAATACTCAGTGGAAGAATATAGTATCTTCAACAAATGGTGCTTACATAACTGAATGGTAGTATGTAGAAGAATGCAAATACATCCATATCTGTCACACTTCATAAAACTCAAGTTCAAGTGGATCAAAGACCTCAACATAAACCCAGCTACACTGAACTTGATAGAAAAGAAAGTGAGAAATACCCTCCAACACATTGGCACAGGTGACCACTTCCTAATTATAATATCAGTAGCACAGATACTAAGAACAACAATTAATAAATGTGACCTTTGAAACTGAGAAGCTTCTGTAAGCCAAAGGACACAGTGAAAACGACAGCCTATAGAATGGGAAAGGATCTTCACCAACCCTACATCTGACAGAAAATTGATCTCTAAAATATGTAGAGAACTCAAGAAGCTAGAGACCAAAAATACATATAGTCCAATTTAAAAAATGGAGTATAGAGCTAAAAAAGGGAATTCTCAACAGAAGAATTTCAAATGGCTGAAAGACACTTAAAGAATTGCTCAACATCCTTAGACATCAGAGAAAGGCTAATCAAAACAGCTCTGAGATACTATCTCATACCTGTCAGAATTGTTAAGATCAAAAACACAGATGACAGCCTATGCTGGAGAGGATGTGGAGCAAGGGGAACACTCCTCCATTGCTGGTGGGAGAGTAAACTTGTATAGCCACTTTGAATTCAGTATGGTGGTTTCTAAGAAAACTGGAAGTCAATCTCTAAAATGATCCAGCAGTACCACTATTGGACATATGTCCAAAGAACACAGATTTTTTTTACCCCAAAGACATTAGTTAAACTATGTTCATAGCAGCACTTTTCATAATAGCTAGAATCTGGAAACAACCTAGATGCCCTCCAGCTGAAGAATGGATTAAAAATCATGGTACATTGTATAATGAAATACTACTCAGCAATAAAAAAAAATGACATCCTAAAATTTGCAGGCAAATAGATGGATTTGAAGAGTATCATTCTGAATGAGGTAACACAGGCCCAGAAAGATCGACATGGTATGTACTCACTCATAAGTGGATTTTAGACATAAAGCAAAGAATATCCAGGCTGCATACTACAACCCCTGAACAGCTAGGTAACAGGAGAAACTTACAAGAGGCATCCAGGTATTCCTCTGAGAAGGAGAAATAGAGAAGATCTCCTGAGTAAATTGGGATCATAATGTAGAGCAAGCAAGGGGAGGTGGAAAAAAATCATGACAGAAAGCGGTTCTTGAGTGAGAGAAGCAAAAAAGAGGGAGAACAAAAAAATGGATATATTGATAGAGGGAGCCTCTGTGAGGTTAGAAAGAAACCTGGTGCTAGGGAAACCTTCAAGAACTCACAAGATGTCCCTGGCTAGAACTCTAAGCAATAGTAGAGAAGGTGCCTCTAAACAGGACTTCCTCTATAATCAAATAAATGACCATGCTAATTGTCATTATAGAACTTTCATCCAGCAATGAATAGAGGCAGAAGCAGAGATCCTGTTGAATTTTAACATCGGGTCCCTGAAGAATGTGGCCATATTAAGAAACAAAGTTGTTGATGATATCATGAGCTAATAAGACTCCATGCAATAGCAAGGTGGGCTTTTGATCCAATATGACTGCTGTCCTTACGAAAATGAAGATTCTGGTCAAAAATATGTGTGGTAGAATATTATTTTAAGGTGCATAACTTTTGTTTATGCTATGGGACATTTGTTTAATGATGTGAAGATATGTTACTTGCCTATCTAGAACACCTGATGGCCTAATAAAGAACTAAACAGTCAATAGTGAAGCAGAAGAGAGAAATAGGCAGGGCTGGCAGGCAGAGATTATAAATAGGAGAACTCTGGGAAGAGAAAAAGGAGAAGCCAGAGAAGAAGGAGGAGGACACCAGGAGCCAGCCACTCAGCAACCCAGCCACCCAGCCACCCAGATAGCTGCAGAGTTAGAGTGACAGTAAGATTACAGAAGTAAGAAAAGGAGAAAAGCCCAGAGACAAAAGATGGACAAAATCATTTTAAATTAAGAAAAGGTGGCAAGAAACAAGTCAAACTAAGGCCAGGCATTTATAAGCAATAATAAGCCTCTACATACAATTTATTTGGGAGCTGGGTGGATGGCCCCACAAAAGAGCAACAAACAAACGACAACAAATATGCAATGACTTGAATATCACATGATGAAGAGAGATACGTAGGTGATATTTCTGTTAACCAAGGAATGGCAAAGGTTGACAGCAATTACCAGGAAGTAGCCAAGAGGCATTGAGAGATTGTCTTCATCGCTCTCAGGAGGCAAGAACCCTGACACCTCCACAGGCTTCTGTTTCTAGCCTTCAGAACTGTCAGATGAAAGATTCTGCTGTTGAAGTCATTCAGTGTGGTAGCATGTGGTGGTAGCATTTGGAACAGGAAAGTGAGCAAATTCACAGCTTTTTCTTGGGCGGTCAAATTTCCCAGGTGCCATCATCTACAGAGGCAAAGCCTCTGCTTCTGACCAGGGAACACTTGAAAGTTCAAAATATTGAGTTAGAATCAATAGGCTCAGATGTTCCTATGAATTCATTTGTGTCACCATCAATAATACTGTCCTTACGGCTGATCTATATCAAATTCATTCCAGCAAGTGATTCTCGATGATATCAAAGGAGGTACCTCCTCTATTCATTTTCAAAAAACATATGTCAGCACTTCTGAAAATCCACACTGATCTCTTTCCAATAGCTTCTCTTGCTTCAAGAGGGAGGGCCTGATAAAAGCCTAGTGAGGCTTGTCAATGACTTGGATATTGACCTGTGTTTTCTAGGTATAATTCAAAGCATCTCCAGTCCATTAGAGAAGGACACACTTGCCAGAGGCTCATTGACAATTAAAAGTTACAAGACACTGAGAGTCTCCAGTGGTCCCATGTAGGTGAGCAGTAAGCAGACATTAGATTCAGAAAGGACAGTGTGTTAGAAAGATGTTAACATTTGAATCAAGGTCCTGGTTGAGCTCCAATTGCTATTGCTGTATTTCTGTAAGAAACAGCCCCCTTTGCAGTAGTTTCTTGGACTCAATTTATGGGATTCATGGAAACATTTGTTGGATGTGTAAATAAATAAAATTGGGTCTCAAGACATAGGTTCTTGGTTTCTCTGTAAGAACGTTAAATTAAATGTTGCTGACCACAGTTTCCACCCACTTTACCTTTTCACAAAATGAGACTCCTGACAATGACTACAAACTAACACTTTCTTGCTATCTATAGGCTTGACTTTATGTGGCATCACTTTGTACTTCATTCCTCAAAGCAAGTTACAACATACCCAGATTAATGGTCTGTTTGCTAGATACTACTGACTAATGGGTTCACTCAATTGTGACAAAAAAAAAAAATGTTTTACACATCATTGCAAAATTTTGTGGAAAGATAAACTACCGCACACACCATTTTTTGCTGTTTGTTGGGTTTCAGGTTCATTTAATCTCTTTTGAAAGAACTCTGGAATCTCTTTAGTTTCTGTCAACAATTAATTACCAATCATTGCCATCTGTATATTACAGATCAGATTACAACTTTATCTCTCTCACTCTCTCCCCATATATATCTGTTTGTCTGTCCGTCTGTCTGTCCATCCATCTACCTACCCACCCACCCACTCACCTACCCACCCATCATTTATCTATCTATCTATCTATCTATCTATCTATCTATCTATCTACTTACCTATCCATTCATCCTGTCTCCCTCTCTCCCAACATTTCATCTCTCTCTCTCCCTCCCTTTCTCCCTGCTCAAGGTCAGATGCTTTTGGCTGTTCTTCTACCAAGAGGGTATGATTATTCAAGATGCATCTCAGTATTTCCTCTTCTGATGTGGACAGCTGAAATTCTTTTAATTTCCTTTCTTGTTGTGAATAATAGTGTTCTGTCATTTGAAGGATAAAGGGCGACTATCCTAGATTTATAGATTTATGGGAAGAGAAAGGTCAGGTTGTTTTGCCTTTGAACATAACAAAGATGGCACTAATGATTTATCATCAATAGATGTCTTTAGCCTTGTTTACCTGGTGATCAGGATTAGTTGCTATGTTCTGCATTGTTAATATATTCTCTTTTAGGACCTATTTACAACAGAATTTGAATCAGAATTTAGCCTGAGGCTGGGAGTGGAGAAGATTATGTCCTGGGTTAAAGCAACAACAGAAGATGCTAGAAATCATGACCTTGGTGTTATCTCCCTTCTGACTGATCTATTGCAGAGCAAAATGACAATGGTTGATGATAATCTATTAGATTCTTGGAAGGTGCAAAGAGAAGGGCTATTAAGTACTTTCATATAAATTCTAGTAGCAATAAAATTATGTATGTGTTACTGAGTTCAATTAGCACAATATTTCTCAACCTGTGTGTCATGACTTCTTTGAGAGTCAAATGGTCCTTTCATTGGAGTCACATATCAGATATTCTGCATACCTGATATTTACATTTTGATTATAACAGCAAAATTATAATTATGAAGTAGCAATAAAAATAATGTTATGATTGGGGGGGTCACTATAACATGAGGAACTGTATTAAAAGGTCACAGCATTAGGAAGATTGAGAACCTCTGGATTAATAGACCCAGTATGTATATGTATTCAAAGCATTGTCCTGTACATGATTGACACTTGCAGTGTTATCCATCACTTAGTTGAAATGAGAAAACAAAAACACGAAGAGAGAGAGCATCATGATTCTCTAAGTCAGAAAAACTTGTATTGGAACCCCATGTGTACTGCTGGCAAGCTGTATGGAACTGGAAGACTCATTCTAACTCTTGGGACTGCATTTCCTCTGATTTAAACAGAGGTGAGTAATCATACTTTCCACATTTTCTTTTGTGCATAGTGTGAGACAACATATGTTAATAAGACAATACATTAGAGAATGCCTGCAACAATGCCTGGCACCATGCAAGTATTCAACCGCTGGTCTCTTCTTTACATGCAAATCAGGAAATGTTCCCTCTGACTCACACAGCTCTGCTTGCAAAACACTGCCCCCTTTAAATCCAAAGCACCGGAACAAATAAAAATCCAATGTGAACAAATCTGCATGTTCTTTTAAAAAATCAGAAAAAGAAATAAGCTTCTCCTTTATGGAAAGTTAAATGACTTAGCCTGGAAGACCATTGTTTTTCTGCTACTCTCTGATTGCTACAATGTGATCTGAAAGAGGTGAATATTTTTTTGAAATACAAATATGGATGCTCTGAATGCATGAATAATGCATAGCCAGTTCCTACCTGTCTGCCAGAAAGACGTATCCTTTTTTTGAGATGGGGATTTGGGAAATAATCAGAAGGTATAGGCACTGATAATGAGCGAACTCTGTTCGATTATCTGTGTGCCTCTGCACCTGTGTACCATGTATGTTCAATTCAGTTGATCCTTTACATTTCCTTTGTTAACAAGTAGATCATTTTATAGGTAACAAGGCATTCATGTTGGTGTTTGTACACCTTGTTTTTGTCTTGCGTCTGAATTGAGGAAGAAAGTCCTCAAGGGCTTTGTGGGTTTGACAGTTACTCCTCTCATCTTGCATAAAGCTGGCCACACAGGAGGTAAAGCCTTGTTGATCATGACTGAATGAGTCAGAAGACACAAGTCTGACCAAGAAGAAAAGGGCAGGATGACTCACTGAGGATTGCTGAGGGACTGGAATTGAATGGAGAGGTGGGAGGATGAGACAAGAGAGTGTCCATGTGGGAGATGACAGCTCTGGGGGTGAGTGACCCAGACCCATGAGAATCCAATAAGCTAGGTCTGAAACATCAGCCCCCAAGGATGCCATTTTATATTGTCTTATGAAGCTGACAGGAATCTAATTTATTGTGTTCTTTGTATTAGCCTCTTTCCAATCTTTATGAAGGTATCAATTTACCAATGGAATCCTTTGGATAATCTTATTTAAAAGCCATTACAACCACCCTCAACCAATTCTTACTATGTTAGTTTTTCACCTCACCACCTATTGTCATTTAGTGAGGTATAAGTCACTTATCCTTCCTTTGTGGTGCTAACTGAAAACTTCAGAACTTTTCCTCAGTGTTTTAACTCCAATCCTGAGCCATTGTCTGGGACTGGGCAGATGCCAAGGAACATCTGTGGAGTGACAGGTGATGGACGGAATGGATGAATGTGAGGTCTACTGCATTGCTCCTGTTGTGCTATATGATAGTGTGGATGTAAAGGCAATTAAGCACACTCCCTGCCTTCAAAATGACTGGGAAAGGCAGACAGAGAAAGCAATGGCCTCCAAAGATTGAAAGTCATGTATGGGAACAGAAAAGAGATACCCTTAACATTAGCTGGGAGAAGGCACAGGGGACATAGAATTTTCTTCGGATGACTAAGGAATCAGCTTGTCCACGGATGAGATTAACTAGATGCTACAGAAAGGTCTCCAACTGGTCCCAGAAGCCTGAGATATGCTTTACCTTGAGGCATTGAATATCATAATCAGTTAGCCACAGATATCAATCCAATGCATATTATTATAATTTACCTACTCTTAAAACTATTCAGTGACATCAGCAGTGGTAGGATTGTTTTCAGTATGTAACCAATACAAATACTTACAATTTCTCCCAGTTGTCCTTGCCACTAGGCATGGACACATGTCCTAAGGATGTGCCACTTAGTAACCTGCTCTGGCAAGGTTGGTAGAATAAGAAAGAAGAACACAGCACAGCAAGAAAAGGGCAGTAGGGTTTCTGTCTCTGGGGTAGCTTCTGTGCCCCTTCTGTACTGTGTGAGCTCCGAGGAGCTCATAGACAGACCTGGCTCTTGTTCCCACAATCACCCTTAGCCTGAATCTGGCCCACAAGCTTCTTTCTGCATACCCGATGGTCTTCATTTTATCATCAATCTATCTTCTGCTTGAACTACCTAGGTTCCGAGGTTTGAAACAATGGGAGCAGGTTTAATTCAGCAGCTATTTTTCTATTTTATTATGCATAAATGAAACTGATTTTAGATTTGAGCATTGTATAAATACATAATTATATGGCACTCATAAAACAGATATTAATGATTTATTTTTCATGATGTTCAAAAGTGACCAATGACCCATTACTATTAATATTTAATATTTCTTCTTTTTATTTTATTCTACTGTATATTTTGTGCATTATATAGTTTTGTAATATAATCCATATTTTGAATATTTTTATTCTAGTTCTCACTGTTTATACTGCAGTGCATTTCCTACATTAGTAGTCTTGGTTACATATACTTAGCAAATATTTTCTGCATTTGTCTTTCTAAAAATAATTTAATTAATTAATATTTTCTGCATTTGTCTTTCTAAAAAATAATTGGGTTCATTTCTTAACAGATTTAGTTGTATGAAGACTTTCTTTGAATAAATTTCTTTGAAAACTTTGATAAGATAGTTTCTAATGGATATCTAATGTTCTAGAATAAATAGGGACTTTATATTTTATTATTTATTAAGTAATTCAGTTAATTAATGATTTCTAAGTATCTGCCATGTTCAGGACAGCTTTTGTGTACGTGCTAGACATATGGAAATAAGTAAATAGTTTGGATCATTCTCTAGTGTAGCTGTTTGAAAGATCTGGCTTTTACATTGCTTGAAGTGGGAACTACTTCATTTAATTGGGATCATCTTACAAAGGGGATAATTCTCTTTTGGGGAGCCATAGGTTGCCAAATAAAAAGCCAGGTACCAGGTGTGCTATACCACCCTCAATTTATACTCCAGAGATACTCTAAGCAATACAAGATATTCCTACTGTTCTTAGCTTAATCACCAGGATTCAATTATTGATCCTATTGCTGAAGACACCATATACTTTAGTCATTGGATAAGAAAAAAATCAAGCTGGTACTGACCAATAAGCTTCCTCCCTGCTGGCTAGCTTTTATAGTACAGGAATATGCTCTGTAGCTTTTGGAGGGAAAGCCATTGTTAGTTTTACCTGTGAATGACAGTAATGACCAGTGTGGTGAGATGTGGTCATGGTTTCACAGGGGGCATGAATGTTATGGGGTTAACCAACCACTTCCTGATTAGACTTGAGAACCATGCCTGGTACTACAAGTCTAGTAAAAAAAAAAAAAAAAAAAAAAAAAAAAAAAAAAAAAAAAAAAAAAAAAAAAAAAAAAAAAAAAAAAAAAAAAAAAAAAAAAAAAAAAAAAAAAAAAAAAAAAAAAAAAAAAAAAAAAAAAAAAAAAAAAAAAAAAAAAAAAAAAAAAAAAAAAAAAAATGGTTGGGGAGTTCCCAGTTCCCAGTGGTAAATTTATTACTCATAATTCTAATAAATGAACATAGTGTCAAAGTCAATTCATTTCTCTATGTCAATAGATCAGTCTATGTGAGAAGTTGTGGTAGTTAATGCTGAAGTAACAACTGATCCAAGTGCAGAGAATAGCTATGAGTGGAGTGCTCAGCCACAAAGGAGACATTGGGACAAATGGACCTCTTCTCAAGTCTCAGGGAGCATTATGGAAGAGGCTATGCAAAGACTGTAAAAGACAGAGGTCAAGTCTGGATAGAAACAGTGTCTTTTGGACACTGTTGGATTGCAATAGTCATGGATTCATAGCAACTATGGTTACCTGACTAAGTTCAAGAGACCCAACATTTAGCACATAGAGCAGAGTCTCACAAGGCCCCACTACTAACTGAAGAACTATTGAAAATTGGTGGCTTCTGGGGGAGGGAGAATTCATTTTCTTTAAAAGTGTGGTCCTATTCAGATAATCATAGTCCAGTGGATGGCCCCACATCCACAAGTATACCAGAAACAAAATTTGAACTTGTTGGATGTGGTGGTTTGAATGAAAATGGTGGCTATAGGCTGATAGGAAGTGGCACTGTTAGAAGGTGTGGCACTGTTAGAAGTGTGTCATCGAGGATAGACTTTGATGCACAAGCCAGACCCAGAGGCTCTCTTTCTTCCTGATGCGTGCTGATACAGATGTAGAATTGTTGGCTCCTTCTCTAGCAGCATGTCTGTCTGAAGGCCACCATGCTTCCCACCAGAACAATAGACTAAACCTCTGAAACATGTAAGCTAGCTGCAATTAAATATTTTCCTTTATAAAAATTGCAGTGATCATGGTATCTCTTCATAGCAATAGAAACTTTAAGACACTGAGTTATAAAAATGGAATACATAAAGTTTGGATGAAGATGGAGTGGATCTGAGAAGAATTAAGGAGAGGCATGAAGGAATATAAGTTAGAAGTACATTCTGTAAAATTCTCAAATAATTGATAAACTATTATATTAAGTGTGTTAATTGACAAAGTTTTTAAAAATGTAAAACTGTAAAAAGGTATTGCTCTAACTCTTTGAAAGACCCTAAGTTCTAAGGCCTGACCCAGGCATTCAGTTCAAGTATTTAGCAGAGCACCCCCCCATGAGAACTAAAAGTCTAAAAGTCTGTTCCAAGAAGCAGAGTGATTCAGCCTAAATGGCTGTAATCAACTCAGATGACCATTAGGACATAATAGTTGAACCTGTGATTAAAATACCAGAAGTTCTGAGCAGAATAGCTGTGACCAACACCTGATTGTAAAACAAAACCCCCAGAAAAGCCCCAGCTGACCTTAAGGCAACCCATGACTATTGTGAGCAACCTTATGATTATAGTATGAATTTTAAGTGACCAATCATGTATTTCCTCAATTGCTATGGTGATTTTGTGGTTTTTAGCCTTTAAATGGGATGTGGGATTGTTAATTGAGGCTACTCCCTTGCTCCTGAGGCAAAGAGGAAGCCCACCTATACAGACAAAATAAATCTTCTTGCTATTTGCATCAACTGGACTAGAGTCTGGGTTCTTGGGGACCCCCTTCCCGAGAATAGTACCCTGACTCTAGGGTCTATCATTTGGGGGCTTGTCTGGCATTTTGGGGTACCCCTGGACCCCCACTGTGGGACCAGTTGGAGGTAAAAATGAGCTCAAATTGTTCTGTGTCTGTTGTGTCCTTGTCTCTTGTCTGGACGATTTGGCATCTGTATTTTTATGCCTGCACAGGACCCATGTTGTTGGGCCAGTGGGGGAGGCAGGCAGATGTGCCTTGAGTCCGAGCCCCCTGGCCCCCTCCCTGGGGGTCTCCTCTAGGGTTGTCTGGAGGAAGATAGGAGACTTGGAGGCTCCCCTTCCTGGGGAACATAGCCATTCGTGGCCACTCTCGTCTGTATCTGTATTTTCAGGCTGTAGCAGAGTCGGCCACCACTCGGATTGTGTTTGCATTGTGTTTGTCTATTGTCTCAGTGTTTTCTGGAGTCTGTCTAAAATATTCTCTTTTTTCTATCTTTCTAAAACTGTCTAAAATGGGACAACAAGTAACCACCCCTTTGAGTTTAACCCTAGACCATTGGAAAGATGTTCTTGCTCAGGCACACAATGCCTCCCTGGAAGTCAAGAAAGAGAAATGGATCACTCTCTGTTCCTCAGAATGGCCAACCTTTGAGGTCCGATGGCCTAGGGACAGAACCTTTAACATCGATGTTATTTTTTAGGTGAAGGCTCCTGTTTATGACCAGGGACCACATGGACATCCAGACCAAGTGCCTTACATTTCAGTCTGGGAGGACTTAGCCAGAGACCCACTTTCCTGGATAAAACCATTCCTCTCTATTTCCTCTACTCCTGGGCCCTGGAGTCCCGCTCTCCCATCATGCACTCCTCTTATCCCCCTGCCTGCTGGTAACCCTCTCCCTCTCCTCCATCTGCCCCTGCTGCTCAACTCTTCTCCTTCACTTCCTCCCTTTACCCTCTCAAGGAAATACAACAGGAAGATTGGAACCACAGGAATAGGCCCCCAGTTCTTCCTGAGGGCCAGGGGGATCTGTTGCTAATGGACCAACCTCCTCCTTATGCAGGCCCTCTACCAAGACAGGAGGGGCCCCCCAGCAAGGGACACAGATGATGCAGACTCCTCCCGCCGGGACTCATCTCCACACCGAGATCCTTCCCCCACTAGCAGCCACCTGTGCCTCTGTTGAAATTGGACAAGGGAGGGGGAGGATGCCTGGATGTCACAAGCTTATCCTATTTGCTTAGTGGCTGGCCAAACCCAGTATTGACTGTTCTCTGCTTCTAATCTCTACAACTGGAAAACTTATCACCCATCTTTCTCTCAGGACCCCAAGAATTAACTGGGCTGATAGAGTCAATCCTGCTGACTCATCAGCCCATGTGGAAAGATTGCCAGGAGCTTTTGCAGACCCTCTTCACAACAGAGGAGAGACAACGCATCTTCCTGGAGGCTCGAAAGAATGTGCCAGGAGACAATGGTAGACCTACCCAACTGCTGAATGAGATCAACGATACTTTTCCCTTAACTCGCCCTAATTGGGACTTCAACACCAGGGCCAGTAGGGATCAACTTCGTCTCTATCTCCAGATTCTCCTGGCAGGTCTTAAGGGGGCAAGCAGATGCCCCAACAATTTGGCTAAGGTACGTGCTATAGTCCAAGGGTCAGAAGAAACCCTGGTGGGGATTTTAGAGAGGCTGATGGAGGGATACCATATGTATACTCCCTTAGATCCCCAGGCACAGGATAGACAGGCTGAGGTCATCATGTCCTTCATAGGATAGTCTGCGACTGATATCCTCTCTAAGCTACAGTGTCTAGAGGGGCTGCAGGGATATACTCTGCATGATCTAGTGAAAGAAGCTGAAAAGATTTTTAACAAAAGGGAGACACCAGAAGAAAAGGAGGAAAGATTGCGTAGAGAGCAAGAGCAGAGAGAGGACCTGAGAGATAAGAAGCGAAATAGAGAGTTGACCAAGATCCTGGCCAATGTAGTTACAGAACAGAACAGGCCTAGACAAGACAAATACCTGGGAGACAAACAGAGGCCATGGGTGGAACGTGACCAATGTGCCTACTGCAAAGAGAAAGGGCATTGGGTCGAAGATTGTCTGGTTCATGCTCAAAAGGGAAAGACACGCAAGCCCATCCCGGTGCTGTCCTTGTAAGAAGACTAGGTGAGTCAGGGCCAGGACCCCCCACCTGAGCCCCAGGTAACCCTAAAAGTGGAGGGCCAACCAGTGACTTTCCTGGTGGACACCAGAGCACAACATTCAGTCCTCACCCAGGCCCGAGGACCGCTGAGCTCCAAAACATCTTGGGTCCAGGGTGCCACTGGGGAAAAACTATACAAATGTACA
Organism: Sigmodon hispidus; assembly: GCA_004025045.1. Lineage (NCBI taxonomy): Eukaryota > Metazoa > Chordata > Mammalia > Rodentia > Cricetidae > Sigmodon > Sigmodon hispidus. The sequence continues at coordinate 28,754 of PVIH01003602.1, forward strand.
TCAGAAAGGGAGATCCATCTATCTACTGGAAGAGTCACCCACTCTTTCTTGCTAGTACCAGACTGCTCCTATCCATTGCTGGGGAGAAATCTCCTCTCCAAAGTAGGGGCCCAGATCTACTTCCATGAAAAAAGGGCTTTAGTAGCAGACCCTAAGGGCCAGCCTCTCCAACTGTTGACCCTAAGTCTGGAAGGTGAACATTGGCTACATGAGACCCCCTTGAAGGTCCCACAAATAGATCCTAAATGGCTCAATAACTATTCCCAAGCCTGGGCTGAAATAATGGGCATGGGGCTGGCCACTCAGCAACCACCATTGGTGATAAATCTAAAACCGACAGCCATCCCTGTGTCTATCCACCAATATCCCATGACCAAGGAGGTAAAAGAGGGAATAAGGCCTCACATCCAGAGGCTGCTAAAATTAGGCATCTTGAAACCTTGCCAGTCAGCATGGAACACTCCGCTGCTGCTGGTTAAGAAGCCTGGCACTAATGGTTATAGGCCTGTTCAGGACCTGAGAGAGGTAAACCAGAGGACTGAGGAGATTCATCCTACCGTGCCTAAACCCTACAACCTGTTGAGCACCCTGCCCCCTGGGCGTGTTTGGTATACAGTGCTGGACTTAAAAGATGCCTTTTTCTGCTTAAGACTGAGCCCTCAAAGTCAACCCCTTTTTGCCTTCGAATGGAGGGACCCAAAATCTGGGTTCTCAGGGCAGCTGGCCTGGACTAGATTACCCCAAGGATTTAAAAACTCCCCCACCCTGTTCAACAAGGCCTTACATCAAGACCTGGCAGACTTTCGAGTTAGCCACCCTGACCTGACTCTTCTCCAGTGTGTAGAGGACATACTGCTGGCAGCAGAGACAGAACAGAAATGCCTCCAAGGTACAGGGGCCCTATTTAAAAGACTGGGGGAACTGGGATACTGAGTCTCAGCTGAGAAAGCCCAAATTTGCCAGCAGGAAGTGACTTACTTAGGATATCTTCTGAGAGGGTGCCAGAGATGGCTAACTGAGGGGCGCAAATGAGCCATGGCTCTTATACCCCCACCTACCAGTGCAAAGAAACTGAGAGAATTCCTGGGGAGCATAGGATTCTGCCACGTCTGGATATGGGGATTTGCCGACATGGCGGCCCCACTATACCCTCTCACAAAAGCTGGCTCTCCCTTTTTCTGGGGTGAGCAGCAACAACAGGCCTTCGATGATATAAAAAGGGCTCTACTATCTGCCCCAGCTTTAAGCCTCCCAGATATAAAAAAGTCATTTACTTTATATGTAGATGAGCAAAGAGGGGTAGCCAAAGGGGTCCTGACTCAACAATTGGGACCCTGGAAGAGGACAATGGCATATTTCTCTAAGAAATGAGACAACATAGCAGCAAGATGGCCCCCATGCTTCTGCGTGATAGCTGCGGTGGCGACTCTGGTCAAAGACTCTGACAAGCTCACCTTGGGACAGCCTCTCATGGTGATGGCACCACATGCCATAGAGACAGTGGTTCAGTGGCCCCCTGACCAGTGGCTCTCAAATACCAGAATCACCCACTATCAGGCCACGTTGTTAAATCCTGAGCTAATCCGGTTTGGGAAAGTCACCTCCCTCAACCTGACCACCCTGCTTCCCGAGGGGGGAGCAGAAGTCGCTGTGGAACACAACTGCCACCAAGTACTGGCTGAGACCCAGAGCACACGGGAGGACCTAACAGACCAGCCGCTTCCGAATGCAGACTTCATCTGGTACACAGATGGAAGCAGCTTCCTGCATCAGGGTGAATGTAGGGTAGGTGCGGCCGTGGTAGACGGTACCACCGTAATTTGGGCAGCAGCCTTGGCACCTGGAACTTCAGCTCAATGAGCAGAACTGGTAACACTCACTCAAGCCTTGAAGACGGCTCAAGGTAAGGCAGCTAATGTTTATACTGACAGCAGGTATGCATTTGCCACTGCACATATCCATGGGGAAATCTACAAAAGAAGAGAATTGTTGACACCGGCTGGTAAGGACATTAAAAATAAACAAGAAATTCTGGACCTCCTAGAAGCTATCCACCTACCTAAGAGACGAAGCATTATTCATTGCCTGGGCCACCAAAAAGGAGATGACCCAGTGGCCCGGGGAAAGAGGATGACAGATGAAACGGCCAAAGCTGCCACTTTGAGAAAGCCAGTGCTTGCTTTACAGGCAACTGAAGAACAACCACGACCACCTAGATATAAATACTCAGAAAAAGACCTAAACTTTGTTCAATAGCTGGGAGCACACTACGATGAGTCAGACGAAACTTGGAAGCTAGAGGGTAAAGTAGTTCTGCTCCATAAGATGGCTAAGAACCTAGTCCCCAATCTCCACCACTTGACTCACCTAGGACACAAAAAGCTTAGAGAACTGCTACAGAGGAAAAGACAGTTCTACTATATACCCAATCTAAATTCTCTGATCAAACAAATCACGGGGTCATGCGTCCCCTGCACCAAAGTGAATGCCAATCACCAGGCATTGCCAGAGGGGACATGTATGCAAGAATCCCGTCCAGGAACCAACTGGGAAGTGGACTTCATGGAAGTCTGCCCTGGATGATATGGAGCTAAGTATCTTCTAGTCTTTGTAGACTGTTCTCTGGATGGGTAGAAGCCTTCCTCACAAAGAAGGAAATAGCTCAAGTGGTGGTCAAGAAGATTTTAGAAGAAATCTTCCCTTGTTTTGGCCTTCCAAAGGTAATAGGGTCTGATAACGGCCCTGCCTTCATCTCCCAGGTAAGTCAGCTGGTGGCCAGGGTACTGGGGATAAATTGGAAGTTACACTGTGCATACCGACCCCAGAGTTCAGGACAGGTAGAACATATGACTAGGACTCTAAAAGAGACCCTCACCAAATTAGCGATGGAGACTGGCACTAGAGACTGGGTCAAACTCCTCCCCATGGCCCTGTTCTAAGTCTGGAACACTCTGGCTTTCTTTGGATTAATCCCCTATAAGATCCTCTATGGTGGCCCTCCCCTAATAGCAGACCTGCTAGGACCTGACACATGCTCTTTTACCAAATCCTCCAACCTCCAGGCTCAACTAAAGGCCCTGCAGCTCATCCAGGACCAGGATTGGAAACCACTGGCAGCAGTGTACCAATCCAGCCCACCCCAGGTGCCTCATTCCTTCCAGATCGGGGATTCGGTCTACATCCCCAGACACCAAGTTAAAATTCTAGAATCCTGCTGGAATGGACAATATACGGTTCTGCTAACTACACCAACCGCCATCAAGGTCGACGAGATTGCTGCCTGGATTCAGGCCTCCCATGTCAAATCGGCTCCTCCTGAGACCAGACCCGAGACTAGTGAAGACTACTCCAAGATGCCCAGATGGAAGCTTCAGTGCACTCAAAATCCCCTAAAGCTCAGAATCTTGACCCTCCTGGTGGGGTTGACCGAAACAGCACCTGCCGGCAACCCCCACCTGCCAGGAACTACTACCTGGACCCTGTCCATTGCGGGCACTGATGTCATCCTAGATACCAAGTCCTACAGTGGCCCTTACGGGACCGGGTGCCCACAAGAACTAAGAGCAAACCTCCTGACTATTCTTGAAACCTTGGGTCAGCAAACTTCGGGCATAGCCTGGTTTGATGACTGGTATGTGTGCCCTGGAAACAAAGGCATCCACAGACCAGGCTGCAACTCCCCACTCCAATATTATTGTGATAGATGGGGCTGTGAAACTTCATCTTTTGGTTGGGTGGCAGGAAGATGGGGCACCCAACAAGGCAATGACCCTCTGACAATGGAATGGTGGGATGCAGGAAAAACCGCATATCCTTCCCAAGGTCAATATTTCATCAAGCTGAAGCTTGATTGTAATAGGCCTCAAAATTTAACCGGGACTTGGGGAATATGACACTACCATCCCACTATGTACAATAGGGGAGCCCTCCTTACCCTTTCCCAGCGGTTTGAGCCAATCTCCCAAGCGGTAGGACCTAATTCAGTGTTGACAGAGCAGAAGGTCCCAACTGAACCCAGAAAGTCAACCCCTAGCCCCCCAGTTAACAGGTCTCTGATGATCCCGGCCCATAATGTCAGCAGGCTCAATTCCTGGAACCCATCAGGAACCAGGGATAGATTGCTTAACTTGGTCACAGGGGCCTTCGGACTCATCAACCAGACTAACCCCAACCAAGCAGATCCTTGTTGGTTGTGTCTGAAAGCAGCACCCCCCTACTATGAGGGTATTGCCACCAGTGGGAACTATACTTCTGGCAACAGTTCCCACTGCCGCTGGAGCTCTACCCCTAGATTGACCTTGACTGAGGTTAGTGGAGCTGGCCTCTGCCTTGGGCAGCCCTCGGGTTCACAGACTATCCTCTGTAACCGCACCGTCCCACTTCACAATCTAATAGGGCCTTATGTCATCCCACCCCAAGGATCTTGGTGGGCTTGTACTACCGGACTCACCCCCTGTGTGTCGGTTCAAGTTCTCAAAGCAGACACAGGAGGGGCTTTTTGTGTATTAGTCCAAGTTATCCCCAGGGTATATTACCATCCGGCAAATACCCTTGAAGGTTTCTACCAAGACCACCCTGCCCGGTTTAAGCGAGAACCAGTGACCCTAACTCTAGCTGTCCTGTTAGGTCTAGGGGTAGCAGCAGGAGTGGGAACAGGGGCAGTCGCCTTGGTTCAGACAAATCAACAGTACTTGACTCTCCAGGCAGCAGTTGATGAAGACCTCCGAGCATTAGAACAGTCGGTTTCAAAGTTAGAACAGTCCCTCACCTCCCTATCTGAGGTTGTGTTACAAAACAGGAGAGGGCTAGATTTACTGTTCTTAAAAGAAGGTGGCCTATGTGCTGCCCTAGGGGAAGAATGTTGCTTCTATGCAGATAACTCTGGAGTGGTCAGAGACTCCATGGAGAAACTCTGGGCTAGACTGAACAAAAGACAAAGAGACCGGGAAGCCCAACAAGGCTGGTTCAAAGGATGGTTTAACAAGTCCCCATGGCTGGCTACCCTAATATCCACAATTATGGGCCCCATGCTTATCTTGCTCTTGCTACTAACTTTGGGTCCATGCATTTTCAATAGGTTACTACAGTTTATTAGAGAAAGACTATCGGTCACCCAGGCCTTTATCATGACTGAATAATATCATGCCCTGAAACATGCAGAGATATCATGATTTTAAGATTAAGATATGCTCATAAGAAAATGGGGGGAGGGATGAAAGACCCTAAGTTCTAATGCCTGACCCAGGCATTCAGTTCAAGTATTCAGCAGAGCACCCCCCATGAGAACAAGGAACTAAAAGTCTAAAAGTCTGTTCCAGGAAACAGAGTGACTCAGCCTAAATGGCCGTAATCAACTCAAATGACCATTAGGACATAATGGTAGAACCTGTGATTAAAATACCAGAAATTCTGAGCAGAATAGCTGTGACCAACACCCGATTGTAAAACAAAACCCCCAGAAAAGCCCCCAGCTGACCTTAAGGCAACCCGTGACTATTGTGAGCAACCTTATGATTATAGTATGACTTTTAAGTGACCAATCATGTATTGCTCCAGTTGCTATGGTGATTTTGTGGTTTTTTTAGCCTTTAAATGGGATGTGGGATTGTTAATCGAGGCTACTCCCTTGCTCCTGAGGCAAAGAGGTAGCCCACTTGTACAGACAAAATAAATTTTCTTGCTGTTTGCATCAACTGGACTGGAGTCTGGGTTCTTGGGATCCCCCTTCCCGAGGACAGTACCCTGACTCTAGGGTCTATCACTCTTAATGTTCATAATGTTTTCTTGGAACCAGGAATATAGACATCTAGAACATTTTAGACTCTCAGGCATTACCTCAGATCTACTAAATCCAAATGTACTTTTGATAAGATCCCACATGCTGGTATTTATTATACAGTTAAAGAGACAGCAATCCACTCAAAGGAGGTAAATAGAAGGAAACTCGAAACAGTTAAGAGGCTTTTGACACAATCATATGCTCAATTCTATATAGACTACAGAAATATTAATGAATGTGGTGAGAAGGAAAAAAAGGATATGGCTTATAAAATAAAGGTCAATCCCAAAAATGACTTCATGAATTTTGGCCAAGGTGAGAAGACAGACCTTTCATTAACTAAGTTAGGGAAGAAAAGAGATGGAACATTATATTAGATATTCAAAGCTTCCAACGCAACTATGGCAAGAGAGATTTACTTTAGTTCATTGTTTCAGATGTCTTAGCATGATGGTTGGGGTGGAGCAGCTCCCAGCACTGTATTAAAAGAAGGGAGTGAATGCTTGAACAAACAGACTTCCTTCTCTTTTTATTCTACTTGGTCCCTCGGGCTATCAGAAAGTCTCACTGTGAACCCTCTCTGCAAGCATCCTCACAGTCATACTCAGAGCAGGGCTAGACTAATAATCCTCTACGCAGTTTCCTGTCCAATCACCTTCACCACCAGCATTAACTGTTGTGGTGATTTGGATGAGAAATTTGCTACAAAGGCTCATCTATATTTGAACACCTGAATCCCAAGCTGGTGGTGCTGTTTGGAAAGACTATGGACCCTTAGTGGAGCCTTGATGGTGGAAGCATATCACGAGGGTAGACTTTAAGTGTTTATAGTCTCACCTTAATCCCTATTATTTTATTACTCTGTTTCCTTTGTATATATAAAAATAGAGTCAGCCATCTTCCTGTTCTTGGTGTCATGCTTTTTGACTGTTGGCATTCTTTCCTCACTATTATAGACTCTATCCCTTGGAACCCTAAGTTAAAAGAAACCCTTTCTTTCTGAATTTGCTTTTGGTATTTTAACATAGCAATGCAAAGGTAACTAATGCAGCAATCGTAGGCTAGATGGTCAAATGATGATTTATGCCCCGACCAGCAGAGTCTTCAACATGAACCTGAAATTTGAGACACATGAAGAAAGAGGAACACAGAGGAATTTCCATTCAAGCTCTGGCACACTTTATTTTTTAAACCATCATTTAAATGGAATCTCAGAGTGTGAAGAATGCAGGTAGCTGGGATGAAGGGGAGGATTATTCAGAAAGGTGGCAAGCCTGAGGAGAGAAGGTAGACAGGGTAGAATTGATATGGAAATCTATCTGTTCTCAGTTGAATGCCTGGAGTGATAGACCCCAGAATCAGGGTACTATCCTCAGGAAGGGGGCCCCAAGAACCCAGACTCCAGTCCCAGTTGATGTAAAAAGCATGAGGTTTATTTTATCTGCAGACGGGCTTCCTCCCTGCCTCGGGAGCAAGGCAGTAGCAAGGGAGGGGCAATCTCATATCTCTTTTAAAGGCTAAGATCATAAAATCACCATAGCAACTGGGGCAACACATGATTGGTCACTTTAAAGGTTATACTTCAAAGTCATAAGGTTGCTCACAGTAGTCATGGGGTTGCCTTAAGACCAGCTGGTTAGGGGGCTTTTACAACCAGGTGTTGGTCACAGCTATTCTGCTTGGAACTTCTGGTATTTTAATCACAGGTTCGATCAGACCATTATGTCCTATCTGAGTTGATTACAGCTATCTGGGCTGGGTCACTCTGTTTCCTGGGACAGACTTTTAGACTTTTAGTTCCTTGTTCTCATGGGGGGTGCTCTGCTGAATACTTGAACTAAATGCTTGGGTCAAGCCCTAGAACCCAGGGTCCTTCAGGAGAATGTTACCTGCTGGTCTGAGAGGATCAAAGAAAGCCACCTGGATTCATGGCCTAGCTTAAAACAATAGGGGCTAACTGTAGAAGCTAATATAAACTGAAAAATGGCTAAGTAAGGCTTTTGCT
>PVIH01003602.1:36637-157162 GCA_004025045.1 Sigmodon hispidus
AAAAAAAAAAAAAAAAAAAAAAAAAAAAAAAAAAAAAAAAAAAAAAAAAAAAAAAAAGACCTTATGCTTGGGCCATGGTGGCACATGGCCTTTAATGTCAGCCCTTGGGGGACTGAGGCAAGTGGATTTCTGTGAATCTGAGGGCAACTGTTCTCTGTAGTGAGTTCAAGGACATCTATGGCTACCCAGAGAGACCCTGTCTTAAAAACAAGAATAAGAACAACAAACAAACACTTTCTGGAAAAGAAGGAATTCTGTAGAACTATCCCTGTGGCTGGTGTTGCCCCCTTTATGGGTCTCTGAGCTGTCAGTTGTTAGACAAGAATCAAACTCTGTTTGCTTTTTTGCTCAACCCTGCTGTCCCACAATATAGTCTTGAACTTGTCAGCCTCCAAAATGTGTGAGCTAACTCTTTATTCCTATTGGTTCTGTCATTTCGTAAAACAAGAACATAAGATGTTCAATCATTATTTTGGTTTATAGTTTTGAAATAGATCTAGTTTGAAGGCCCAAAATTGAGAAATACCAGCAGATTACATAGTCATCAGATTACATAAAATCACTAAGAATGTAATGATGAAGCTCAAAGATCTAGCCTCCTGGTCCTTCCATAGTAAAAGTTTTTAGTAAAACAACAACAACAAAAGAAAACAAAAGCAGAAGTTGAAAAGAACAAAAGCTTATGGGAAGAACCATAGGATGGAGAAAAACTCTAAGATGGGAACTGTGATAACCTAGAAGCCAGGACAAGTCCTGCCACAAAGAAAATGATAATAAATGTATCTAACGTTGTTGATAATTCAGATCAGATGAAGGTGGAGAGTGGGATCAAACACGGCAGTGCTTTCAGATGACCTTGACAAGTGTCATGGCCACAGCAGTGGGGACTAGACTAGAATGAATTAGGGAAAAATGTGAGGCAAATCACCGGACAGTTAAATCTGTGGGTATGTGAATCTTAATTTAAAAAAGTATATCATTTATAGTACTTTTAGGTGTAAAAAAAAGATTAAACAATCAAATTTCTGTACACCTCTCATTTCCTACAGTTTCCTCTATTATTAATTTCTTGAGTTAGTGGAGCTTGTTTATTAAAATTGATCAGTGGATGTTGATACAATATTAAGTCTCATTTATTACAATTGGTGAGTGAATACACTATTACTAATTAACATTAGGGTTCACTTTTTATGTTGTACACTTTTGTGGGGTTTGACAAATTTATAATGTTATGTATCACTTATGGTTAAATTTTGAAATCATAGATCATTCTTTATTAACTATGGTTAAATAAGATAACACAGATGAAAATCCTGGAGTAAATACTGGCAAGTATTAAATGTTAATTCCCCACCATTTTCTATTGAATACAAGCCATGAGATATAGCTAAATGCATTGAAAATTTTGATAACTTAAATGTTTCTTGGTTAATGTACTTTTAAAAAATTCAAGACAAGTGCCTTTTTACTGCTATAATTGTTAGTATTAAGTCCAGAAGACTCTTCTGGCTCTGGTTGATTAAATGCCAATTCATTAACTGATCTCTATGTGGGTCAGTTGGTTCTACCAGAATAAAATGGCTACATTGTCACAGATCACACATCTCAGAAATCCTGGCCATTCATCTTTCAGATTAAACAGGTCTTAGGTCCAGATTTCAGGCTTCCAGTGCAATCTCATCCTCAAGAGGGAAATTTGAACTACTTCAAGGATCTCAAACAACCAACATTCTTAAGTAAAAGCCTTCTCTGTGTAGTTTTTGGAAGAAGGTGTTTAAGATTTCATGGGGTTAACTAGATAAGGTTAAAGAATCTTTCAACTTAGTGCTGGTACAAAATGTATTTAAAACTTTTTAAAATAACAGGTTCCCTCCCTCTCTGAGATGGCAGAATTTCACCTCAATCTTTGAATCTTGAGTTCTATAGAGGGATAGAGATCTAGATAAAGTTTCCTTTAGCAGCTGTGATAAAGCTGATGCCTGAGGGAACAGAATTCCAGCCTGGCTATGGTCAGTGCAGCCTGACCACTACTGGTAGCTGTGGAGTTGCAATTGTAGTTGCTTAATGGACAGCTAATAAATTTAATGGAAAAACTCTCCCTCAGATCAATGCTACCTCCCCAAACAGTGCCACCAACTGCAGCCAAGTACTCAAAATATCTGAGCCCATGGGGAATATCTTCATTTAGGTTATCACATCAACAGAAACAACAACAAAAATATGTGTTGTCATATCATTTTTTGAGGAATTTTAGTTTATGAAATGATGTAGCAAATGACTAGACTAGGTTTGGCTGTGTTGGTTTTACTCATTAAGAATATAGAAATGGACCCAAATGAAAATGAAAGTCAATGTCTGATTGTGGTAGTGAGTTCTAAATTTAACAATCAATTTTAGCAGGGAAGATTATCCACTAAGAATAAGTATGCTAGCAAAAGTAAAATTAAGAGCTCATAATGGAATAGTATCCAACCTCCAGATGGAATACTTCACGTCATCATGGGCTCAGTAGCAGCAGGACTGGGGAGCTTCAGAAGAAACCAAGAAGGAGAGAGTGGACACGGGTCATAGCCATAGGGATTTCAGGCTGAAAATTAGGTGGGACTTAGGGCAGGGTCATCCACATCAAATGCAAAAGAAGTCAGAAAAATCAAGTCCATTGTAATATCAAAGGCAAGATAAGATGCTCTGGCTGCTTCAGGTTAAATTTTCACTGATGACCTAGATTTACAGGGTAGAACCTTTGGTTGGTTAATGCTTCATGGTTCTTCCCTCAGACTGTGATCTGTAATTGCCGGAAAAAGCCACACTTGTGTGAAAAACTCTATATGGTTAATGGATTGACTATGGAGCTCCGGAATGTTACAAGTTTGATGTCAAAACTGTCTTGGGCTAAACTTTGACCTCTAAATAGCCATTTATTGTCTATCTCTGTGTGATCCAGCATTCCTGTGTCTGTTAGGTAAATCCTTTTGAAATGTACAAACAATAGTCTAGCTTCTACCAACCCTCAAGCAAATATACCCAGATAGCATCTGAGGCCTGTGACAGATTTCTGTGCTTTGCTGTAACCTCAAAGTTAGTGCTTCTACCATACCAGTGTTTTTGAGAAATGCTTTGATTTATAACCTTTATTCTGTTACTATAAAAACATCATAAAACTGTTACCACATTAGAATATAATATTAAGGTAACCTGAATCTCTTTCCTAGGTTGTGGTCACTCATATGTTGCTCTAGAATTAACTCTTTCCCTCTCTTACTTATTTCTTTTGAAGTGATAGCTAATTTTTATATTAATATGAATCTAGTTAATATAGCTTATTACATAGTCAGACTTAAAACAACTTCAATGTATTTAAAATTTTTATATCACTATTTTAAGTGGATAAAATTTTCACTATTAAAAAGATAACTATAATTATTTTTAGGAGGTGAAGGCCAAGTCTTACCATATAGCCCAATTTGGCTTCTAATTTATAGTCCATTTTTTTTTTTTTTTTTGGACTCCTGAATGCTAAGGTTTACAGGTATGCAGTTTACAACCATCTTATGGCATAACTTTGATAAAGACAAGGCAATGTTATTAAGTTGTGTATTGAAGCTTGCACATTGGGAAGACTCTGGTAACCACTATCTCTTTATTAAATATGAGGTGACCTTGGTTTCAGATCGTTGATAAATGTTAGTAAGAAGTAGAGTCTCTCTGTTTAATCAGAAGAAAACAGAAAAAGCAAGATTACATCTTTCATTACTATTTAATGTTATTTACTGTCTGGCTTAGGCAAAGTATAAAAATTTCTCATATTCCACTCAAGATTATCTCATGTTCTTCACAAAAATCATCTTAAATATCACATTTTGATAGATACTACTCTATAACAAAATCTGGGACTGTGATTCCTATGTTTTTAAAATTGTTGTATTATTTGATGTGTTTGGATGTTTTTGGCTGAACGAATGTCTGTGCCCCACATGTATGCAGTGTTAAATTCCCTAGAATGGGAGTTACAGATGAGATCATGAGCTCTCCTGGGACTGAAATTACAGAAGCTGTGAGCTACTATGTAGGTGCCAGGAACTGAACCCCAGTCCTCTGCAAGAGCACCAAGTGCTCTTAACAGCTGAGCTATCTCTACACACACACACACACACACACACACAATTTTTCTAGATATTTTTGTGTAACTTGTTGATCTATGAGTGAATTATTGTTAGTCTGTATCAAATTTAAAATATAAAAATACATACAATTTACCCAATGTCAAGTTCATTCTACTTATTATTGTGAAGTAGAGGGAGATATTTACCTAATTTAATGAGAAAATTAGACAGAAATGTTAATGTTTAAAAACTTAGCCTGTTTGTCGCTGACAGTTTTGATTGGACCACACTAGTTTTGGACATCATTGTTCAGACTTTTCAAAATCTGTGGGTTACCTGGTTATTTTCATGTTTCCTTTGAGCACCGAGATCTTCTAACCAGGTTGAGACGCTCAGAGGAGCATTCATTTGTCTGTGAGACTCTTGGAGATTGAGGACACTCATCATGAGGTAGTGATATCAAGGCTTGATGGTTACCTCTGGTGAAAATTCAAGTTGTTGTGTCTTAAAACAAAGAGTGAGAGATGCTTAAGTAGTAGCAAGAAAAGTGAAAGAATTTATTAAGAAAGAATAAACTTTTAATAGAGGGAGCACGGAAGACCAGGAGAAAATGTTTAGAATCACAAAGATCCATTCTATGACCGGCTTGGGGGCTTTTATGCGGCACACTTTGGGCTCATTTGCATACCATGGACTTATCTATATATACTTTTCTGTTACATATATTTTTATATGAATTGATATTTCAACCACTACTTGTCTCAAGCATCTTAAATCTCCACCCAAAAATATTTTTACTCTTATGAGTCATACGACAGTTTCAGAGACCCTGGAATGCCTCTGTGCCTGTTCCAATGGCTTCAGCCAGTTCTGGTAGGTCTTGATGTGGGAGTTTCCTTCCAACCTTTATCTTTGCCAACAGGTTCTTTTAGATGCTAATTTTACAGTCTAATCAAAAACAAATGAACAACAACAACAAAAAACACTTTGGACTCCACTCTCCACACTATCTTCCACAGTAATTTCATCATCTTCTGCGAATTGGTCAAGGTGAATGTTACATACTTGTACTAGCACTGAATTTGGGGCATTTTGCATAACAGGCAAGCACTCTGAGGATGCTCCCAGCCAGGCATCCATTACCTTTAAATGACTCTGTTGCCTTAGACTTTAGTCTCAAATCACATAGAGACCTACACGCAGAGATCCTGTGAGCAGAAGTCATTTTTTAAGTTAAAAAATGATTTAGAGTCTTCAAATTATAATGTCATGATGACTAAAGCTATAATATGTGTTTAATTTAGGAATTAAAATAGAAATCCAAAGGCAGAAAGTGAGGTAATGCCAACTCTGTGCTGGCATTGGCATGCTTTCATATGTGTTGGCATGAGGGGAGCTGTAATATACCCATCTATTTTTCAGTCTGGGGTTTCTGCTGTTACTTTCTCATTCAGTCTTAGCTTGAGCAATTAGTTTTTCTTTCTTTCTTTGAACAACTTCTTTTACAAATCATAATGTTTCCAAGGTTTATCTAAGGGACAGTGCATTTCAAATATTTTATTTATTATTGAATAATATTAGATGAACTTTTTATATAGTCTTAATCCATCTATTGGTTAAAGGGCATCTGATTTATCTCCATTTTATTTTAGATATTATGAATGATGTCCTAAGAATATTTTTATATAAGTTTTATATGGACAATATTTCACTCTTGGCTATGTGTGTGTAGGAGTGAAATTGCTAGGTGATAACTTCCATTTTTTTGAGAACTGCAAGATTGCTTCCCAGAGTAGTTGCGCCATGTTTTAGTACCATGAGCACTATGTGTCTTTTGTATGCATTGTACGTATGTATTGAGATTCCCTACTGATCAAGCTGAGGAAGGATGAAAAGGTAGGGAAATTGTGAAAACATGGAAAGGGAAAGGAGTCCTTCAACCTAGAGTCTGATTAAAGCGTGGGTCTATCAAAAGCAAAAATCTCAGCACAATGAACAACATTTTCTGTGAAGGCTGCTGACATAGAAATTATAGTTTTCTCATGTATGAATATTACATATTAAAGTAACAGAGAGACAGGACTGAATGTATATGACACTGGGTAAGGTCTCATTCCTTCCTCAGTTATGTCCTAAGAATCTCACACAAAACTCTTGACTTTGTAGTAAAGATATCTTGCTTTCCTTATTTCTGTGTCTGAGGGTTTTACTAATAGTAATCCTGACAATTCAGGAACCTCATTTAGTTTTCTTCCCAATCCTTTAAAGATGGCAACTTCAATCCCTACCAACATTATACAAGTGACTATTGTAAACACTCAAAAAGTCTACAAAAAGAAAGGGTTAGAATGTTCCATTGAGTTTATGCTCACCCTTGGATGAGCACCCCATACTTATATACCAACTCTGCTTCATTAACTGTCCAGTTTTAAAATTCTTTTCTGAAGTAAAGCAATGACCACGAGTTGGCTTGAGTCAAGGTCCTTAAAAGTCTAGATTATCTCCTCAGGCTGCTGAAGTTGACATTGTGGAGCTGTGTCCTGTCTGCTGTCTTTGTCCTCTAAATACTAGCAAGTTATTGTCATCATCACATTTTCAATACCTTATTTTAATATTATACTTACTCCCTCTTACACACACACATGCACACACACATGCACACGCACACACGCACACAAACACACACACACGTGTGTGTGTGTTTGTGTGCGTGTGTGCGTGTGCATGTGTGTATATGTGTGAGAGAGAAAGAAGGTGGCAGAGAGGGAGGGAGGACAAGAGGGAGGGAGGACAGGAGGGAGGGAGAGAGAGGTCTTTTTAAACCCTTTGTTTACTAAATCTGAGATCTCAGGCTATTTTTTATTGCCTCTTTTGTCCCCATGAGAAAGAGCCAAACTTTGTTATTTTAAGGGTTTCATTTATTCTTAGCATTGAAATATGAACTTATTTATGTCATGCATTCCAGCAACTCTGGGATCTAAACTTATTTTCCTGAGCATTTCTTTTTAAGCTTCCTACTTTGATTTCAAATGTCTCTGCCTTTGGTGGCTGGTATCTCTGCTTTTCTTCTTACCTTGGTTGTTTCAAGTGTGACTTTTCAGGGATCATCCCATATTGGGAGCCAAAGTCAACTTAGCCATATTTTATAAATTAGGTTCTACAGCTAGCCAGCATCCTATACCCTAGATAACCAAATACCAGAGACTACACACCCTTATTGTTAAGCTAAACCATGACTTCAGGCTTTCTCTTTGACCTTCTCAGATCAGCAAGGTGGCTTTCCCCAGACCCTCAACTGATAACAGATTTCCATATCAATTCTACCCTGTCTGTTACTTCCCCTCACATTCTTTTGAACATCCCACCCTTTCCTCCCAGCTACCTGCATGGCAGAGATTCTGTATAAATACTGACTGTAATAATAAAGCTTTGGAGGATTTGAACAGAGAGATTTGTCTTGTCCTTCCGTTTGCTTCCTTCCCAGGTCTAGGTCCATGCTGAACACGCTGCTGGCCGGGGCAATCCCATATATTAACCTGGTTATATAATAAACTGTTTGAGTACAAGAGTGATTTTATTTTCTCATTGTATCTAAGGCAGCATCTGACATACTATACCTGTGGCTTTGTACACTTCAGTCAGCTGTTCCTCTAGACTATCAAGGGTGAGCGAAGGTGTAAAAAGGCAGCTATGGGAGACTCAATGGCAAATCTCGGCTCTTTCTGTACCAAGGCTTTCCTAGAAGTGACCAAGTTTCTACTCCTTAAAATCACCTCCCCGCCTCATATATCCATGTATGCCTTTGGTAACTGTCTCCAGGGATACTTTATTTTATTTTTTTTAATATGGAATTTCCTTTTAAGCATGATTTTGTGGAGTCCCTGACAGACAAATAACTTTTCAGGACTGTCGATAGTTCTCTCCAGCAGATACTTACACCACCAACTGTGATTGTCCAAATGGCAAGAACTCCCTAGATTCTGGAGGAAGAACACTATCGGACAGACAGGCAAAACTTTATTCCATAGTATATTTTGTCTTTTAATCAACCCTCCATATCTCATTGAAAGTTGGGACAAAATTCTGTGATTCTTACAAACTTTAGACAGAACTTCTCAGGCTCTCCAACCTAGCAAGAGTTAACACTCTCCTCAGGTGTATTTAGGAAAGGAAAATGAAAATTAAGAAGTGTGCCTTTGTCCTACATGAAGGTCTGTTGTTCCAGCCTGAAATGAAGAGAACTACATCATGTATGTTTTAGAGGTCTTGGCTGTTTCTTGGAAGTTCTCTAAAGACTGTAACTTATTTTTTCTAGAGATTTTAGTTCATGACTTTATTTCACCATGGCTTTCACAGGTCCATATTTTAATAGGAAAACTCTTTTTTTTTTTCTAGTAATCCTTCTGAAAACTAAAGACTAACTAGGTGAAGACACTAAAGACACCCTCAGAGTCAGGAACAAAGACTGTAGTATTTAACATACTGACTTCTATGAATGTACACACACATATACACACACATAGACACACACACACAGAGAGAGAGAGAGAGAGAGAGATATGACATCACTATTTTTGAAATGTCAGACAATAGTTTTTGATGATTTAGACTATGGTATGAAAGAATACAAAAAAATGGGAAATAAACATATTCTTAATGTCTTTAGGTTTCTGTTCCATCATTTATAAAAATAAAAGAGTTGGACTAGCATATTTGAGAAGGTTGTTTCCTCTCCATGCTTTTACACTTCTTCAGAACAAGCTGATTAGAACAGACACAATGGGCTAATATCATACCAGGTAGCATGAAATTCTTGACTCCATCAGTGGAATTTTCTTGTCTTAGCTAAGATAATCATACCAAATACTGATTACACTATACTTACTACTCCATCCTGCTTCTCATAAATCCTAGGGTTTTGCAAATTATCTGCCTAAGGTTCAGATTATGGTTTGGCTGAATTCTTAGTGACTCATTTGAATGCTGTATCATTACCTCATTTTGTTCATTGCTCATTTAATCAGGTGCTTCTCTGGGATGGCAGTCTCTAGAATGCAAAAAGCAAATTGTTAGTCAGAGCAGGAAGTAGAAACATAGGTGCAATGTGCTTAGCTCTGCTAACAATAGAGCCAGGTTTCTGGGGAGCATTGAGCCCTACCACGACCTAGGGAATTACTACCTCTTCTTCATGACTTCATCACTTGCTCTCATTCCCATATATATATTGCACATTGCAATAACCATGTCAATACACTCTCTCCCCTGAGGCATTAAGACATTCCTGCTTTCTGCTTTCTTTGATCTCACTCTTCTCTTTTTCTGCTCTCTCCAAAGAATATTGAGTTGTTTTTTTTTAAAGATAAGAAACCTTAGCTGGCTTGACTTGTGCCCACCTCTCGTTGCTTACCAATTGTTGGAAGTGGTGCAGCCTGACAAAGAAAGCCTTTAGATTCCTCTGCAGCAGTGAAAGTGGAACACTCCCTCCAGGAGGGAGGAGAGAGGCTCAGGCATCTCTGGAGGTGAACAAATGTCCAAAGTCTGGAAAAGCTGCAGCAAGATGCACAAGGTCCTTAGCCGATGCTGCCCAGGTTAGAGAAGCTTAAACAGTTGCTAAGAAGAGGAGACTCTTTCCAATGGCCAGTCTGTCCATGGAAGCCTTCCCAATGTGTGGAGCTGCTGGTGTGTCCTGAGGCAAGCTCTAGGGATGCTGCTTTGGTGAGCCATTACCCAGGCAGGGGTGTAGCTGTCTCTGAGTCATCCATGCTCCTAGAGATATTTTCCCACCCATATCCCTGTAATGAACCCTCAAAGAAACGCATTTCATTCACACAACATACTCCATATTCATTTGTAAACATACTTCTGCCAACCAATTATCCATTACTACATGTTTCTTTAGCACCCATTGGGTACTGAGCACCACGGCTACTGAAGCAAAACAGGTAGGCTCTCCTAAAGGTTCATCCTTTGGGGAATCACGAGGCATAAACTGACTGACAAGCATAAATAATACCAGAAGTGAACTGTATTCTTTAGGATTCTCCCAAGAAACAGAGACAATGGAATAGATAAAGGATATTTTTATAAGATTTAGACGTTCCAGAATATATACAGACCGAGGAGAGCCGGTGTCATCACTCAGGGCTGAAAACTCAGGGTCTCAGAATTAAACACAGGAGAAAGATGAATAACACAGCTAAGGAATGAAAGAGCTGAAGGAGAAGGATGGATAACACAGCCATGTCTTCCATCTTTGTTTCAATCTCCCAGCTCCCTGTGTGTAGTAGGATTATGTTCTGTTCTATTGTAAATAATTATCCTGCCTACTGGTTTAATTAAAATACTGATTGGCCAAAGGCAGATAGGAAGTGTGGGCAGGGCTACCAGACTAAAAAAACTCTGAGAACAACTCAGAGCAGAACAGAGATGCCACAGAGATGTGAGGGAGACACGACCAGGGGACGGCATCAGATGCGGAGGAAGAAAGCTGAAATGCTGCTCTGAGAAAAGGTATCAAGCCACATGGCTGAACAAGATAAGAAAGACGGGTTAGTTTAAGGACCCTAGGCCAATAGCATAAAATTAATATGTGTCTGTGTGATTCTGTGAAACTGTCAGACTGTCAGTCAAGCCTCTAGTCTAGACTCAAAAGTATGGGCCAGAAACCTCTTACTACCCTTGTGTTTACAGGGTATATGCCAACATTGCTGAAGATGATTTTCTTTACTCAGAATCTAATCCAAATGCTCAACTTTTCTCTAAACACCTTCATTGTCATGCCCAATAAGAAAGCTTTATTTTCTGTCTGGGCATCTCTTAGCTCAATTAGAGTCCAGGAGAGACAATATATTGTCTAGTTCTATGTCAGGTTGACACAACCTATAGTTATCTGTGAGCAGGGAACCTCAATCAGGGAAACACCCCTCACTTTTTGTCTTTTTAAAACAAGCTTTATCTGTGAGGCCCTGCCTGTCCTGGAACTCCCAGGCTGGCCTCTAGCTCAGGGATCCACCTGCTTCTGCCTTCAGAGTGCTGGGATTAGAAGTACATACCACCACTGCCCAGCCTAAAATTTTCTTAACTAGTTATTAATTTAGAAGAGCCAAGTCCATTGTGGGTGGTACTACCCCCAGACTGGTAGTCATAGGTTGTATATGAAAGCAGAATGCATAAGCCATGAGGAGCAAACCAGTAAGCAGCACTCTTCCATGGCCTCTGTGTCAGCTCCTACCTTCAGGTTCCTTTCCTGTTTGATTTTCTGTCTTCTCTTCCTTGACAGTGAACAATGATGTGGAAGTGTAGGTCAAATAAATCCTTTGCTCTCCAACTTTCTTTTGGTTATGGTGTTTCATCACAACAAGAGGAACCCTAACTAGGACAGATAAGGATAATATAACCAAAATATTTAAGGAAAAAGTCACTAAATGAGAGCAATATACTTAAAAAGTATCTTTCCAAAGGTAGGGGAAATAAAGACATTTGCAGAGACTGAGATTTTGAGGGAGCTCAGGCTATTCTCCCATGTAAGATTGCTAAACGATTTATTTAAGCTGAACAAATGGACAGCAACTGTTTAAACATAAATGTATAAAATTCACTGGTAAAGGTATATACACGTCTCTTGGTGTTTATGGGGATTTTCTAGTCCCCTTGAAAAACAAAAACAAAAAAAAGGATGATTGTGAGTCCATCATGCAAAAATTACATATGCTTTGCATCTAACCTATGTACATTCTTCTATACAATTTAAACTATTTCTAGATTTATATACTCCACAGTATAATGTAAATAGTATATAAATAGTTGCTGTACACTGTTATTTGATAGTAATGATAAAACATTTTCCTTAGTGTTAACATAGTTTTTTTTGGAATATATTCTCTCTGTTAATGGTTGCATCTGTAAATATCAAATGTAAATATAAAGAATTAGCTATACTCAGAGACAGAACTCTCTAAGACCTAAATTAATGATGGTGCATAGATCATTTTAAACTATAAAATAAAGGCAAAAGACCTGCATGAATACACCTACAAGTTAGTTAACAGATGTGAAAGCTTACTAGTATTAATTGGGACATCAATAACCTAAAGTATAAGAAAGAAAAAAATAAAAGTATAGATAATATTTTTGGCCACAAAATAATTCTGTATGAAATTGAAGTTAAGTTTTTATTAGCTTCAGATATAATGTAATCTCTATAAAATATTTTAGGTAAAGTGCATGGTAATTATAAAAAATAACACTAGTGGAGACATAAGTGATTAATGAAAAGAAATGAAAGTCTCTCATATGAAAAAGTCATCAGTCACAAAAGGAAACAGTAAGAGAGAAAGAAAGAAGCACATTCTGTATAAGAGAGAAAATACAAATTTAAATGTCAGAAATAGTTCTTACCTTCCAACAATTAGTATCAAAGAAAATAAATGAAAAACGTCAATGAGAGACATGGAGTGATAAATTGAACTAAAGAATTCAAGGGCATGCCTTTAATAAGACCCATATGGCTTTGAGGACATGCAATATGAAAATGAAGATAAACAAAAATATTCTATGAAAATGATAATCAAAGAAGAACAGCAATTGTCACACATAAACCAGCTAAATTAATCTTAAAGATGATAAAATAGAAAAAGTTGTCATTACATAATGAAAAGGGGTCAATTCATTAAGATGATAGACTAGTTGGAAATACTTATGCACCCAGTCATAACTAATTGGAATATCTAATAATTAAATAAGTAAATACTATGAGAGTAGAAAAAGAAATAAACTCTAACAATAAAGGCCAAATTTAATACCTCTTCTTAATAGTGAACAGACCATCCATACAAAAATTCAAGAGTTAAATAATAAACTATACTGTAAACCAAATGGACCCAAACGTAGAACATTACATTTAAATGCAACCATAAATAAAATCTTGTCAAAGACATACTCTTCAGGATTGATAATATGTTAGCTTATGAAATACTCTTTATATTCAAGAAAATTGAAATTATATCAAATAAGTTTCTCTAATGTCAAAGATGTGAAAGTAAAAGGGAGTGACAGGAAATAAATTGGAAGTTTCACAAATGTGGAAATTAAACAGTACGTACTCCCAAACCACCAATGAGTTAAATTAAAACTCAAAGAGGAACTAAAAAATTACTGTTGAACAAATGAAAATGGAAATGCAACATAAACACAGGACATGGCCCAAGTATCCTACAAGGGATATGTGTACATTAAGAGACAAGAATGACGCACAACCCAGAAACTAGGAAAAGGCAAACAGCCGGAAGTAGCAGAGCAGAGAAAATAATGGTGATTAAAGAGGAATAAATGACACGGGAACTAGAAAAATGAACAAAACGTATTTGACATTTTGAAAGGAAAAAACTTGAAAAACTTAGATGGATGGAAGATATGGATGTTTAAGATAAAATTATAAACCAAAGAGAAGGCATTGCGATTGATCACAGAAAAAATATACTAGTGTTAACAAATGCACACCAGGAAGTATCATCTATAAGAAATGGATACATTCCTGGAAATGGACAACTCACCAAGAAGAAATCTTAAATAGAAAATCTGAATATAGGTTCAAACATTAGTAACTAGAGGAAATAATAATAATAATAAAATATCTGAAGAGAAAGTCTATGATCACAATAATTCACTGGTGGGTCCTGCCAAACATCTAAAAAAAAACCTAATTTTTACCCATCTCGAACCCTCCCAAAAACTTGAGGAAAAGTAACTATTTT
The DNA here is from genome assembly GCA_004025045.1 of Sigmodon hispidus. Lineage (NCBI taxonomy): Eukaryota > Metazoa > Chordata > Mammalia > Rodentia > Cricetidae > Sigmodon > Sigmodon hispidus. Next base: position 50,493 of record PVIH01003602.1, read on the forward strand.
ACAATTCTTTCACAAGGCTTCTAATAAAAGGCAAATGAAGACATTACAACCAAAGTAACAAATCAGTATTCTTAGTAAACATGGAATGCATGCAGAAGGTTCTTAGCTGCAGCATGCTGCATGAGGTGATAATGTCTTTCTATATGCTGTGAATATTATGCTTTAAATACAGGAACTGTTTTGGCCATGCTAGGCACTGTAGAAGTAGGCAGGAAAATTGAGGTACAGGTAGGAGGAGGGTGGAGCCAGACAGTCTCCATCCATTTGCTAAAGAAGAACCATGCAAGGAATCCAGGTGAGCCACAGGCTAGGCCATGGGGCCAGGTAGATTAATGGAAATGGGTTGAATTAAAATGAAAGAGTTAGCTAGCAATATGCCTGAGACTTAGGCCAAAGAGGATTAAATTAAGATAAGTGTCGGAGTCATCTTGTGGGGGGGAACAGCCGCTGGCAGGTCTGGACTTCTCGCCCAATGGGGAAAGAAACCTCTTGTATTAGCTGCATTCAACAGCACCATACAGGCTGATGGTAGATCATAAGCAAGCACCATCTACCTTAGAGATGAAACTATAATTTCATATATTCCAGTCAATAAACATGATGCAATTCTCTAACAGAATGAGAGAGCCATATAATCATCTTCATAAAAGCAAAAAAAAAAAAAAGCAATCAGTGAAATTTAACATCCTTTCATAACAAAAACTCTGATGGAGACTGTGCCTCAACACACTAAAGGCTGAAAGACTGTATATGGCAAGCCCACAGCTAGTATGACACTCTTGTGAAAAAGCATAAAGCTTTCCTTCTACAATCAGAAACCAGAGGACCTGATCTCACTGATTCTAGTCAATATGATTCTGATAATGCCAGCCACAGCAATTGGGGAAGCACAAATATGCAAAAGAATCAAATAGGAAAAGTGGAATGGGGACTTGGCATGGTAGGAGAGGATTCGTCTAGCAAACGCTTTTCCCTTGGTTTGATTCCAGCCCTGAAAAAAACTAAAACAAATGAAGAAATAGAATGAACTAAAGTTATTTCTCTTTAGAACAATGTGGTATGAGATATAAATAATCTTGTACCGAACCCCAAATGCTGTAAGAATTAATATTCAGTAAACTTATAGACTAAGATAATTAACATATATAATCAGACACCTGTCTATCTACTAGTAATAGCTACCTGTCAATGGAATAAAGAAAATAACCCTATTTATAGTAGTATGAACAAAAATTAAATGTTTTGAAATAAACTAAATTAAATTCATTTTGAATCAAGTTTATTTATTGAGGAGCATAACATTGATGAAAGTGAATAAGATACTTTCCATGGGAAGATATTTTAGGTTCAGGAATTAGACAGATTAATATTGTTAAAATAACCAGATAAACTGTAAATTTCACTTAATTTCTAAGAAAATTCCTGTGGCATTTTCCATAGTATAAAAAAATAAGCTGTAAATTTCACTTAATTTCTAAGAAAATTCCTGTGGCATTTTCCATAGTATAAAAAAAATTCAATATTCATAAAAATCTCTAGTAGCCATAGGAATCTTGAGAAAGATAACACAAGTAGAGGTTCATTAACTTAAAACCACATTTATTACAAAGCTATGGTTAAACCATCATGGTGTGAGTATAGTTGCCCAATGGAGAAGAATTGAGACCACATAAATAAATCTACCATTTTATGATTAACTAATACTTGGCCCAAGTTCCAAAATACAGAGCAGAGAACAGATAATCTCTCCAGCAAGTCATATTGGGAAAAAATGGATATCCATATGCAAAATAATGAAATTGGATCCTTGTGCTATACATTCATAAAAGTTAAAACCAGTTCAAAGGCATTAAGCATAAGTCCTGACACCATAAAATTCCTAGAAAAACACCAGGAGTAAGCTTTTGAACTTTAATTTTGGCAGTAGTGGTTTTATTTTGGATTTTGTCTACTACAACAGAAGCTCAGGCAACAAAAGCAAAAATAAGCCATCAGGGTCCTTGCCCTGCTTAGGATTACTATTGCTGTGATGAAACACTATGACCAAAAGAAACTTGGGGAGGAAATAGTTTATCTGGCTAGCATTTCTACATCATAGTCCATCAATGAAGGAGGTCAGGAGAGGAACTCAAACAGGGCAGGAACCTGGAGGCTGATGAACCAGGAGCTGATGCAGAAGCCATGGAGGAGTGCTGCCTACTGGTTTGCTCCTTATGGATTGCTCAGGCTGCTTTGTTAAAGAACTCAAGACTAGAGATGGCACAACCCACAGTGGGCTTGGTTCTCCTTCATTAATCACTGATTAAGAAAATGCCCTACCAGCTTGTCTACAGTCTGATTTTATGAGAACATTTTTGTAATTGAGGTTTCCCTCTCTCAGATGACTTTAGCTTGTGTCTTGTTGACATAAAACTATGAGAGAGAGGGGGGGCGCAAAAGAATAATCAGTGGAGTGGGTGAAAACAATTGCAAGCTGTACATCTGATAAGAGACTACTAGAATTTGTGGAAGCTGCTTCTGAATGTTAACCTGATAGGGAAAAATCACACCTAAAGGGCTTAATGAAATACACAGTGAATGTAACTGTGGTGGTGTGGCTAGAGACAATTAGATCACAGGGGTTATGGTCTACTCAATGGATTAGCCTTTTGAAATATAATAAAATGGCATTTTTGAGAACTGATGGGGGACAAGACTTAGAGGAAGGAAGACACCAGTGGTGTGTCCTTGGAGCTTTATGTCAGTCTGGGTCCTTCTTGTGTCCCCTTTTCTCTGCTGCTTCCTCACTGACCCACCACCATGATACCCAGTCTATTACCTACATAGAGCCAAGCAACCATGGACTGAAGTTTCAGGATCCATGATCCAAAACAAATATTTTCTCCCTTTAATTTTTTTTCCTTGTATTTTGGTCATGGTGACATAGAGTAATGTATCAAACCCTCATGCTGTACACCTGAAATGCATAACATTTTTCCCCTTTGTACTTCATTAAAACAGGAAAAAAAAAAAAAAAAGGTGTGTGTGGGGCGTGGGGGGGAGGGAGGGTGCAAGAGGAACCTACAGTATTACCAAGCGCAGTCCCAGGACGCGAAGATTCCGGACATTCTGATGATGGTCTTTTCTACTTTCTAATTACGTGTGAATTGTTCCCTCAGCCACTGAACTTTCTAAAATAGGCTGATGAAAATTTTGGTTTCAAGCAAGTTCTATGATGAGCTTGATTAGCCTCAAAACACAAAAGAGAAAGGTGAATGGATGTGATGATAATCTGCGAGAGAGCAGTGCGAGAATGAGCCAGGAGGCAGGTGTAAGTAAAGCAGCAATGCGCGGAGACTCGCTACATGATTTTTGGTGTATGAAATTCAGAGGGACATGGAAGCCAAGGTTCCTTTGTTGGTGGAAACTGGAATTATACCTGGAGCCTAGAAAGATGTGGTATCCTTACATCCCATGTATAAATTGGTTAACTAGTGTATGAACAAAAGAAATTGAATTTGCACAATTCACTCTTCCAAATGATGCTGTTTAAAGCTGTGTTCAGTCACACCTGATCCAGTCTTGATGTTGGGATGAGGAAAGCTGATCTGCCTGGAGTGGATGCTGAACTAAGCCACCTTGGGACCTCTTGTCTTTGCTGGGAAAAAGATAAAATGATGGGGAGAAGAGAGAGTGACTGGGAGGGACGGGAGGGGGAAGGGAGTTTGAACAAGGGAATACATGAATAAAAAAATGAGACTTTATTCATAATAATAATAAAAAGGCTGTGTTCAATCTTAGATGGATGCCATATATAATGTAGCTGGCTCACACATTCTTCCCTTTAGAGAGCAAATTTCTATATAAAGTAGCTACACCATAACACTAGTATTCTAACACAGTATTAGTACCTCAAATATTCTGTGTGTTACTCTTCTGAATTCTAATACTGTTTTGTTTGTGGTACCCTGCTCCTGAATTGAATTCAGCTTTTGTTGAAGATAGCACTCTGGTCTAGTCAAGGAGGCTTGAGAAATCCATAAAGCTATACTCTATAGCACCTAAGACAATCTCTGTGTTATCATCTGTAAGAATATAAACAAATGAACAAAAAAAGAGGTGGAAATGTTTGGATTTAAAAAACTAAATGTGTTTAAATTGTTTTTAGGTAAAATATCATAGTGAGGAATATTTCTTAAATGAACACAAAAGGAAGGAAGACTGACTATATTGAGGAGATGTATAAAGAATGAAGCAGCATGTTTCAACTCATGAGGAATGCTAAGAAACAATTTTAATCACTCTGTTATCTACCCATATTCTTCCCTAGTGCAGCTAGTTATTCAAACATTCCATCCGATTACATGACCTCTTTTTCTTTTTCCTTTTCCATTTTCTTTTTTCTCTCATCACCCCCTCCACTGGACTCCTTTCTTCTCTTTCATTATTCTGCTTTGTGATACAGGATTTAAATATTTGTCAGTATATCCACAAGTGTTATAAACAAAAAAAAATGGATAAATATGGCTTAGAATACCTTGGAAATATGTCAAATAAATTCTACTGTTTATTTCAATTTCCTTTCCACAATAGTTACATATGTAGTGCCTACGTTCAGGGCACTATACTAGAACTAGGGACAGAAAGAGAAATATAACAATTTGTATTAAAAAGTTGTATTCCAGCACATTTAATTTTGAAGTTTACTGACTGCTTTCTTTTGCTGGAGAGAATTGTTATATTTTTTCTGTATGCTTTTCATCTAATGTTTTCTGAAGTTTCTGGAGCAGTGTTTGATGAAGGTCTAGCTAGGATGACAGCCACTGTTCTCTTGCTTGAAACAGGAAGTCTTCCTCAGAGGAACTCTTTATATACCTAGCACAACCTTGGCATTTCAAATTATAGCGTGATGCCATAATTAAGCTTTATCTTCCTGGAATCGAGAACAGACAGATAAGATTAAGTCAGGCCAAGGCTTCCCTTCTTGTCCTTATTGTAACTATTATCCTCCTCCTCAACATTTCACATTAAGGGACCAAATATGGAAGCTTAAGGTAGATTTTCTGTGTCTGTCACTCTCCACTGTCCTTGGACAAGGTAGCCACGGTAAAAGTGGTCCTCAGGACCAGAGATGTGATCATGGTGTTGACAGTGGTCATCAGAACTTTTTACCTCAATCTGTGGTTTCTCAGCTTCTTTCTTCTTTACTCTTCTTTCCTTTTAAGCAACTATTGACTATCTTTTGCAAGAGAGGCACCATGCCATAATAGTGTTCCTTTCCTCTGGGAACAAATATCTCAAGGGCTTCCAGAGCATCTGAAAGCATACCACGGAAAGAATTATGTAAGTTAGCATATTATCTGTCACTTTCCGCCTATAAGTTTTAAGTTAATTTAAGTCAGCGTTAAAATAAACTTTAAGAAGTCAAAGACTGACAGATAATATTGGCAAATCCATCTCTTCCCATTTCCTTCTCTGCAGAGGCAAATTCTTTCGACACTTCTAAGCTTTTGTAAATTATCTTTGTATTTCTTTTATTATTACATTTATTTATTATTAGTTATTTAATTACCTTGTGTGTGTGTGTTACAGATGATAACACCTAAGGACAACTTGTTCGATAGAACATAGGTCTTTAGACCTGGAATCAAGCCCCACTATCTGAAGAACATCTTGTTGGCCCCAGTTAGCTCTGTATGTCTAATATGGGCAAAAGCTGCTACAGTTCCACCCTCTACATTTATTGTTTCTTGTGTTAGTTATTGATCTAGTACTATGGCAGTCAAGTCTGCATCTCTCTGTCTTGCTCTCTCAATCTTTAATTTAAATTTGTATTCTTTTTGAGAATTTCATATATTAGCATTGTATTTGTATAATTTCTGTCTCTCCCTACCCCTTTTAACTCCTATTGTGTTCCTAGGTCTCTCCTAAGTCCTTGGTCTCTTTCATCATCATCCCTACATTGAAGTGACTAAGAACTCCATCTTGTCCTGACTCCATTGTATGTTGGCTTAGACAGTCCTCAGCCCTCAGTCCTTCCAACAGCAACACATTGGGATTTCCACAAACCTGCCCATGGTTAAGATGTATTAACCAAAATAATTAACTTAAACAACTAAAGGTATAAGTCAAAATTAACTGTCATATCATTTTTGAAATATCTACTAGGCTATGTCAAAACAAATGCTCTAAGGTTACTCCAACTTTCATTTAACATTGATGTAAGTGTGTGAGTTTGTGGAATGCCTTTAAAAATGTTGTACTCCTCAGCTTCTGCACAGGAGACTGAGGTAGGAGCCTGCTCAAGGCTGCTGACTAAAATCAGAAGACTCATACTCTTAACTGGCTTAATCAGTGTGGTTGATTTTGTCTTTCTCTTGTGGATATATACTTACATGTCTTAGTTACAATTATTATTGTTTTGGCCAAACATGACCAAAAGCAATTTGGGGAGGGAAGTATTTATTTAGCTTATGTTTCTACAACACTGTTCATCACTGAAGGAAATCCAGGCAGGAACTCAAGGAGGGCAAGGATGTGGAGGCAGGAGCTGATTGAGGAATGTTTTTTAATACACCCAGGACCACCAGTATAGGCATGCCAGCAGTCCAGTGGGCTGGCCTTTCCCCATTAAGAATTAAGAACATGCCCTTAGACCAATTTTATAGAGGAAATTTCTCATTTGAGGTGCCCTTCTCTCCAATGCCTCTAGTTGGTGTTAAGCTGACATACAAACTAGCCAGCACAATATGTATGTATACAAACACATGCAAAATCTACTGAGTCTGTTTAGCTCTGTTCATATGTAGATGTGTTTGTGATTAGGGCTGACCACTTGAAACTGGATAACCTATCATGGGGGCTCTTCCCTAGAGAAAATTGATTCTTTAGCTCTCAGAGGCCAACAGTTGCCTGGAGCTCTTCCTCTAGGGGAGGGCTTTCTGGGATGCCCATCCCCCTAAGTTCACATTTCCACTCTCTTTCACGTTAGTCTTCCTAGTTATGTGTTGGGTCAAGATGTAAATCTTTAACAGTGGAGCCTGAGGAAAGGTCTGCTGGGAGCTGTAATAGATACAAGTCTCCCAGCCTACATCAGCACTTCAGTCACTGCTATTTCAAACAGATGCCTATGAGAGTATATATCCAAGTGCAGGTCTCTGCCCTTTGCTTGCCTAAATTTCTCTTCTGTGTCCCTGTGGAGTAGTTTAAGTCACCTACCTGCTCAGTGGTTCAGGATCTCAACTGGAAATGACTCAGAGTAAGCTCCCAAGGATGACCTCCCTACTAGTGCAGGAATAGGAGGCAGATGACAAATCGCCTCCTTTGTCGTGACTGACAAATCCAAAAGTCTAACTAGAAACCCAAGTGAAACAGAGTTACACATGCTCATGGTGGCAGACAGCATAGCATGGTTGACTTCCCTTCCATTTCATTCAGCTTAGTCTACCTCACATTTTCTTAATGGCTACTCCTTTGAAGGCTGTGGTTTTGGACAAACACCATCTACTACAGATGTTTGTGGAGAAATAATTGTCTCAGTTTCATCCTCTTTTGTTGCTGTGATAAAATACCCAAACAAAAAGAAACTTAGGAATTAAAAAGTTTATTTTAGTTCATAATTCTGTACTGTAGTCAATCAAAACAGAGTAGTTAGTGTGTGTGTGTGTGTGTGTGTGTGTGTGTGTGTGTGTGTGTGTAAAAGAGGGGGAAATTTTTTGTGCTTTTTGTTTTCTAAAGAGAAAGAGAAAAAAGGGATATGGAGTTGGGTATGTGGGGAGGTGGGGGGTGTATCTGGGAGGAGTTGGGGAGAGGAACCATGATCGTAATACATTATATAAAAATTTTTATTTTCAATAATGCATAGTATACACAGATACACAATCTGAAACAAACAAATCTGAGAATGATAAGGTAGCAGGAACTAGAAGCAGCTCATCACAATACATCCACATTGGGAATAGTGAGCTGTTAGTTCACACAGGCTTAGGATTTCAGGTAGCTTTACTACCTTATCTAACTAATCCAGGTCCCAAAATAAGGAATTCTGCTTTCTACTTTCAGGTCTCCAGTCTTCCTAAATCTATTTAGGCCGTCAACATTTCTTCACAGACACCCAGCCTCTCACTTCAGTTTCCAGATTACTCTAGGCTGTATTAAGTGAATAATTAAAGCCAAGCATCCCACATACAAGGCAAAGTCTGCTCCTTTTGGCTTCTGGCAGTCACCGAATTGAAAACATGGCAGCTAGAGCTGTAAAAAGAGAGGCCAGAAAATTAGAGTCAAGGAATCCCCCAAGGAATCCGAAGAGGGGAGTCTGGAATGGCAAACTTTTCCTATTAACCAATGATACCACTGTCTGTGTTCTTTTGGATTTTTTTGTTATGTGACATCAGAGTGCTATCAAGTTGCTGCTACTCAGGAGTTTCTGATTGCACTGCATGAATCCAGAATTGCCTTCTAATCTGACTTGGCTTTCTGTCTTCCTGGTGTGGATGGAAAAGGACTTTCTTTCACATGCTAATATTTGCACACAACTATTTCTACTGCTTGCAATGGCTTTCTGTTTTCTTTCTCTGCTTCTCTTTTCATGCATTTTATTCTCATTCTTCTCTTCACTTGGTTTGGATAAGCTGCTTCTCTTTGCTGTTGTAATGCCTTTCTGTCAGTATTACCAGCTGCTGTTTGTCTTTCTATCTCCCTGGTGGACGTTAATACTCCTAAAGACAGGAATTCTTTTAGTCCTGACATTGATTTTATATTCATTAAACAATTGAGTGTAATTATTATGGGGGATTGGTAGAATGATAATATGAGCAAACCACAGATTGGATGTAAAGTCAAGGTCACTTGACCTACCACTCTTACTTCAAAGAAAACAAAAGAGAACATATCTAGATAGTAAAGGAACTTTACTGTGTAAAAATAACAAAGACTGTATAAAACATAGAACTGAGTTAATTTTGATTTCTCCAAGCAAAGAAATACATTTTTTTTCAATTATTTTTTCATACCAGATATTGGCAAAGAAACCTTAGAGTCAAGGTTTCTTGACATTTACTAAACTTTTGAAGTATTGTTTGTCACTTAATTGAATAGATACATGGTTAAATACAAATAATCCTGGGCCAGTGGGATGGCTCAGCAGGTGAAGTTGCCTATGCCAAACCTGTCCACCTGTTTGATATTCTTCTCTGGTGTTTGTCACAGCACCAGAACAGAAACACATACTCTACAGCAATACTTCTCAGCCTTCCTAATGCTGCAGCCCTTTAATATAACTCTCAGATTGTGGTAACCCCAACCAAACAATTATTTTAATTGCTACTTCACAACTATAATTTTGCTACTTTTATGAATTGCAATATCTGTGCTTTCTGGTGGTTCTAAATGACCTCTGTGACAAGGTCATTTGACCTTGAAGGGAGTCATGACTAACATGTTGAGAACCATTGCTTTACGTTCTACTCTGTTATTAGAGTTCTCCAGCCAATGCTGATGTTTCATGTTTCCCCTGCCTATTCCGTGAGCTCTGCTAATAGAACACTAAGGGGGCTGGGAGGGGGGAGAGGTAATAAAAGAAGAGGAAGGAATGGGCTATGCTTTTCCCCTTGGTTTCCTCTTCCTGTTCCTGCCACACCAGCAATAGAATGACTCTGCTACAGCAACAGCAATCGCGGATTCTAGTAGCAGCTTGTTTCCTATTTTATTTTCATAATACCACCAACTCCTCTTCCTCATAGATCCCCAACACCTACTGGGTCTCCACCTCCTGGGACCTTCCTCTAAGTTAATGAGATACTAGTATCAGCCAGGCTCCATCCCTTCCTCTGATTTTGGGTTTGGTTCTAAGTTCCTAACTGTGCTCACTCTGCATTTGTCTCCTTGTCATTTCAATGTTCCCTCATTTCCAAAGTTTCATTCCATGTCTTGTTCCAGTTCTTCTGTGTGAAGCAGAAAAGGTCCTGGAACTGTAGCAGTCTCAGTGCGAAACTTATGGCCCGCCTCAGTTTCTGGTTGCTAGCTCAACTATCTTTCTGCCATTACAGGGGTACCAGTTAGGTGTGTTCTCACGGAAGGATTGGGCAGGGATTTAGCTCCTACACATCCAGAGTCATCCATAAACTCCACAGACAGAAGAAAATTACACAATATGGCAAGTGGGTGAATATTAGTAGGGCATGGAGACTGTGAAAGATCTGGTATTAGAAGTGATTTGGGAGATAGAGTGATGGCTCAGAGGTTAAGAGCTTGTACTGTTTTCTCAGAGGATCCGTGTTCAGTTCCTAGCACCCATTTGAAAACTGACAACCAACTCAGGATGATCAAATGCCTCTAGCCTCCACAGGTACCAAAACTTGTGTGGATAAATCCCTGTAGAGAGCCTTCCACACACATAATTAAAAATACTTAAATAATTCTTTAAAAGAAGCAGTTCCAGAACACATTAGGAACTCATACCCTCCTTAGTCCCCAAAAGGAACATTGAAGAGATAAATGAGGCTAGGATTCAAGAGAAGTTTTATTCACAACCAAGCTGTCCTCAGTCTGTCTGTCCTATGCAAAGAAAAAGATTTCTTGTCTCAGATATACAGAAACAAAGCTATATGTTGTTTTAAATAAACCCATGTTTGGTTTATTTCTTATAGTTTGAGAAGGGACAGGGTGAATTAATGTGTAATAGAGTCAAAAAAAAAAAAAAAGATTAAAAGGAAGAGTCTCTGCCATAAGAAGCCTCAGAGCATCCTTGGATCCCCTGACCCAGTGATGAGCTGTAACTGCTTAGGGCAGGTCACCTTCCTTCTTAGTTTGTACCGCTAAGTAGGGGCACAAGGAAACGTCCTAGTTTAATCCAACTTGATATGCACACAAGGCGTGCTTATGAGTGCCTACCCATAAAGTAGAGACTGAGTATAAGAAATTAAGCCAGAAAGAAAATAGGAAAACATCCTTTGCTGAGCATCTACTATGTGCCAATCATGGGAACCATTTAAGAATAATAAAAAAAAAAACACCCTTTCTATTTTGAGATAATTACAGACTTATATTCTGTTGTGGGTGAGGGCAAACCATAGAGGGACATTTGTAATTTTTTACTGTTCTATCCTTTCATGAAACTTAGAATTAGTAGGGAATGATATGAAATAAAGCTAGGCCAGTGACATTAGTGCAATGGCTCAGTGGCTTAAGGTTCCTATGCCAATGCTGACAACCTGAATATGATACTCAGAGTCCACGTGGTAAAATGGGAGAAAGAACTCTCCAAAGTTGACTCCATTGTCTCTCTCTGACCTCCATACTAATTTATTCTCTCTCTCTCTCTCTGTCTCTCTGTCTCTGTCTCTCTCTCTCTCTCTCTCTCTCTCACACACACACACACACACACTGTGACACTGTAACTAAGGCAACTCTTCTAAGAAAAAGCATATAATTGGGGGCTTATTTATAGTTTCAGAGGGTTAGTCCATTATTATCATGGTTGGGAGCATGTCTGAATACTGGTTAGGCTACTAGAACAGTAGCTAATAGCTATATCTTGATCCATAGGCAGAGAGAAAGAAAGAGAAAGGAGAGGGAGAGAGAGAGGGAGAGGGAGAGGGAGTAAGAGAGAGGGAACTCCTAGGCCTGCTATGGGGTTTTGAAACCTCACAGCCCACCCCCAGTGACACAGTTTCTCCAACAAGGCCACACCTCCTAATCCTTCTCAAATAATGCCACTCTCTGGTAACTAAGCCTTCAACCTATGGGAATCATTCTTATTCAAACTGCCTCTCTTCCTCCCTCCCCAAGAGCTAAAATTTTTTTCAATATTTATAACAAAATAAATTGCAAATGAAACCCAAATCTCAAAAGGAAATACAAAGCCAAAAGTATTACAATAAGGACTTATTTCTAAAATATTATTAGAGCAGAGATGAATTTAATAATATAAACCATAACCTAGTGGCTCTGTTGGAAATAAGGATGTTTGACTGCATGCAAATTAAAACAACTGGGTGAGAAGATACATCTAATGCTTTAAAGGCAAAATCATGAATGGAAACACATATTGGCAACATTTGCAGAACATAGTTGATTTCCTTTGAAAGATATTGGATCGAATCAGGAAGAAAAGGACCAATGGCTTGTAGAAAAGAGAACTGAACATACACATCATCTCACATATAAGCCCCTGAGGTATGAAATAATTCTTAACTGACTTCTAACCAAGGAGCTGCTAATTAAAATATTACTGAGTTATCACTTTTATCCTCTCTTGTTGCTATAGAGTTAGCTATCACCATTTTGAGAGAGTAGAGAAAAGAAGCCGCTACATGAAAGTTGGTACATGTAGAGAAGTCTCAGCTAGGTAAAAATGTGGAGGCTATTTACGATACTTATCCATTAGGTGGTTCACTCTAGACTCAGGAGCTGGGGCAAACCTGAGAAACTTAGGCTACCAGTTATGCCACCCTTTGTGGCTGGGAAGTTCTCTCTTGATGGGTTCAGAACGATAAGTAATATTAATGCCATTGTATGTAGTGCACATATACATGTGCACATATGCCCAGAAACGTTCAGACAAAAACACAAGCACTGGGTGACTATATTTTTGAGTTCTAGGATTTGTGAGTGGAATTACTGATTCTGCATATATGTGTATGTAGTGTTTGTGCATGTGTGTGGGGAACACATGGGTGGAGGATGTGCAAATGTGTGTAGTGTGTAGGAGCCAGAGGTTTACACTGGGTGTCCTCCTCAATCACTAGGTACTTGATATACTGAGGCAGGGTCACTCTCTGAACCAGAAACTTTGACAGCCAGCTTAATCGCAGATGCCCTGTTTCCACTTCCTGGATGCTGGAATGCAGATTACAGGCAGGATGCCATGCCCGCAGAGCTCCTTTGTGAGAGCATGAGTTCAAACTTCAGTCCTCATACTTCTGCTGCAAGCTCCTTCTGCACTAGATTGCCCCCCCCAATCTCCGATATTACTTTAAAAAAAATAATAATAGAAATACTTTAGCAGGTATATGCATTACTATCTAGCATTAGAAATAGTTAATAAATTAAATAATAATTTCCAGGCATTACTGAGCCTTTTCCATTCAGAGGTCATTTCTGTCATGTTCAGAGTTACTTAACCTGTGACCTGCTCAGAGATCTTCCCTGCTCTTTCTGCCTAGGTTTCCTTCTTCTGCCATATCTTAATCATCATAATTATCCTGTGTTATTTTATACATGATAATTACTGTAATTAGGCATTCTGATCTATTTGTTTGCATACTATTAGTTAACTCCAAGTGAGCAAAGCCTAGTACCTTACTATCATTCTCTCCCTTAAAGGGGATACATTAAATATATTAAAAAGGACTAGGGCGGGGCTGGAGAGATGGCTCAGTGGTTAAGAGCACCCTCTGCTCTTCCAGAGGGCCAGGGTTCGATTCCCAGCACCCACATGGCAGCTAACAACTGTCTGTAGTTCCAGGCAAAACACCAAGGCAAATAAATAAAGGTTTTTTTAAAAAAAAAAAAAAAAAAAAAAAAAAAGGACTAGGGCTACATATTGATCCATTTTTCTTAGAACACAAATTAAGTTTCTTCATCTTGGACACTTGGCTTCATTCTCTTTTCTTTGTTCAATACAATGCATAGTTAGTGGATGCTCTATAGTAGAGCTTTGCTGTGAATGATAGCAAATTAATGTTCATGCTGTCCTCCTGGAAATTACAATTAATTGGGAGGAACAGAAGCATGGGTCTTGACTAGCCAGCCCACTATGGCTGATGAGTCCCTCAACCAGGAAAGGTCCAGTTAGTAGCAAGGGAAGTAGTGATGTAGTAGCTGGTGGGGTGCAAGGAGTTCCTGCTCCCGCATATTGAAAGACAAGTTCTTGGAAACCACCTTCATTTCCTAACTCCGGGGATATACCCCCACGCAGAGAGGAACCTTGTGTGGGATATGTCTTCTGTGGGGTTTTCTCTCCCATATGGTTTCTATGGCTCTCCTGAAGCTCTAATGCATGGGGGGATTGCTGCCATAAATGGCAGCTGGCTCGTGGGCCCCATTTCTCACCTCTTTTCTGCCAACCCCATTTCAGAGAGCTGGGCCTGGTTCCCATTTTATCCAGCCTTATCTCAGAGTACATTCTCCTGAACACAATTGTCCTTAGAAGGGGAGAAGGGATGTAATCAGGTTAGAGCATTTTTTAATAATCTTTGGAAGTTTGGCCTGGAAGCCTTTACTAACAGTGACTCATCTCTTTGAGTTAATGCATTACCCTCTTTTGCTGTTCTAATGTCTGATGATAAAGAGGGAACATTGAAATATTAAAGTAATAAAAAAGGAGAAAACAAATTATTTAAAACCTTAGTGTGAAAATGTGAATTGGGTACTAGAGTCTATATGTGCATGTCCATTCTTGACAGGACAGAGACAGTGATCTCACAGGAAGTCAAGTGGTTTGAGTGTAGTCATGGTCAAGTTTTCTAAATCCCACCTACCCTAGCAATAGGCAGGAAATCAGAGACAGGTAGAGGAAGGCGGAGTTAAGACAGTCTCCATCCAGCTCCGAAGAAGAAACATGTAAAATGAACTAAGGGCCATGAGCCATGTGCCATGTGGCAGGTAGATTACTAGAAATGGGTTGAATTAAGATGAAAGAGCTAGCTAGCAATGTACCTGGGACATAAGCCAAACAGTATGAAATTAATACGAGTCCGATCAATTTCTTTGGAGGATAAAAGCCGCCAAAGGCAAGGTCAGACCTCTGGCCCAAATGGGGCCGGAAATCATTTACAACACCCACCTGCCTCTGGGAGTGAAGGACAGAGCCTACTGAGCTTTAAGTGGATATCTTTAGGAAGGCCATCAGCAGGCTGGGTCACTGAGCCCTTAGGATAGACTCAGGATTTCTGCTGCTTCCTTTTACTTATGTAGGTTTCAGAGGTCTTGGTCCTGGTTAGAACAATATTGACTTGGTTCTTGTTTTATTATTGGGCATGAAACAATATATCTTTAAGTAGCAGTTTATGCATTTCTAAGAGACAGATGGCAAAAGTATTTGCTTCATAGAATTATAAAGATTAAATGAGCTAAAGTGGTAAAGTACATAGCAAAATCCTTGGCTCACATTGGGAACTTGATAAACACTGGCTATTTAAAGTGGAGCTATTAAACAAAAAATTTTCCTACAAAATGTTGCTGTGAATGGCTCTTCTGATGCCTGACATACTGGACCAGAATCCTCTCATTTCTACTTGCTCTTCATTTACATTTTCATTATCTTCAAAATGAACTCAACAATTTCCTTTACCTACCTTCTTCCCAAGGACAAATTACTTCAAAAAAATAAGATGATTAATCTTAGATGAGACACTGAGTCCTGGGGCATCTTCAAGTCCTAATAGTTTTGGAAAGCATGAAAAGGGGAGAAGGGATGCATGCAGGTGAAATGTTAAGATTTTGTGATCCTTAAAGTCATTGCCTGCTTGTTCCTCTCACATGGCCTGGGTTTCCATTGGCTGGAACACAGCAGGAATTAGAACCCGAGTCTTTGAAGACCACAATGTTCCTTAGCATGTCTAACCTGAGATTTAGAGAACTTACCAAGTGGTTCTAAAATGCTGTCTGGCTCTTTTAAAAGGCTAAAGATAAATATCAAATTTTTCTTCCTGTTTTGCTCCAGGAGCAGATACAGGCTCAGAACGTATGTCAAAAAGCTGAGAAAGTCATTGGACCTAGTGATGAAGATACTACTATAGTATAGCTAAATATACATAATGTGCCCATCAAATTACTTTCAAAATAATTATGTTTCTGTTCTTAGTGATTCTTTCAACTTTGTACAGAGAAGCTTCTGTTTGTAGGGACAGTGATGGATGTGAAGACGCATAACTGGTCAGAGTGTTGAGAATGAGTCACTTTGATTGCTTACCTTTAAGCTAAGCTCATGTACCAAGGCTCGTGGGTCATCAACAAAAGGAGAAAGAAGGAAAAGGAGCCAGAGGAAGAGGTATGGAACTCCACCTTCTGAGGGTAGAGAAAAAATGCCACTAAAGAGCTCACAGCAGCTGATTACCTACATTAGACCTGCACAAGACTGGACCTGAAAATATTCCATCAGGCACTGGGAAAAGGCTCGGCAGTCTCCAGTTCTTCTGGAGGAATTACTATTAATAGCTGCTAATGACTGCTAGGGGGAATTTTATGTAGTGGAGTAGTGGAGTCTATATTCATATAAATACGCTTTTATCCATGTTTATGTAAGTAACTCTGAAAATTAGGATGACTACAATAAATGAAAGACAGAAAAGGTGAAGGGAATTTATTGAGAAGAGAAAAGGGATTAGTATAAACTGGAGAGGACAAGAGGGGTGGATATGTATAAAATATTATACTGAAAACTATTATTGTGCAAAATATATCCCGATTAAGAGCTTTTAATAATAATAATAATAATAATAATAATAAACAGATTTATGCTCTCGGAGAAAAAGCAGTTTCAGGTAGCAAGGTTAAGATAAATTTCCATGATAAACTACCCTTATAATTTTTTTCCTAATCATTTAGTTTACTCCTGACAGAATAAGATTTTCTGAAGATCCATGGAATCATCTGGAAAGTCTAGAATGCAAATTCCTTAGCTCTGCCCATAAAGAGTAAAATATGGTAGATTCAGAGTAGAGCCTTAAAATAAGAATTTCTAATGAGCTCCAATGTGCAATTTTGCATTAGAGTAATTTGTACCAGATGGAACTATATATACTCAGCTATTGGCAGATACACCAAGGTGTCAGTTACAAACTTAACAAAGCTCATCTCTCTCTTTTGTATTTTTAATCCTTTTTTGGTGCAAACATCTCATTTTCCTACAGTTGAGATATGATTTTAGTGCTTTATAAGATGAATAGGACAGAACCCAGAGAATTTACAAAGTAGCTTTTATTGTTACAGTATCATCAGTGAGAGTGGGTGAAATGACTCAGCGTGTAAAGTGGCTGCTGGCAAACCTGATGATTGAGTTCCATCCCTGGGTTCACATGATGGAAGGATAAACTTACTCCTGCAAGTTGTCCTATAACTACCACACATGGGCCATGACATGCACACTCACCCACCCACCCCCACACACACAAAAGTTAATAAAACCAATTAAATTATATTGCATGACATTCTCAGAGAATAAATAAAAATGCTGAAAATGTAATAATAATTTTAAAATATGGTAAATGAAAAAGGTACTCCTACTATTAACTTTTGGAAATGGAAGGAAAGTAGAAATGAAAGGCTCACCCATATTCAAATGTTTGTAAAAGGGACACAGAAACCAAAGACTATGGTATAATATCGAATATGACTATGTAAAGAAAAAGCAATAGTGAAGGCAAGGGTAATTTTTTTTAAGCCTTAGAATTGAATACAAGTGGAAATGTTCAAGTTGAGCCTTAGATTCAAATTGATGATATGAACATAATGTTTTCAATTGAGAAAAATTTGTAACTGTGTGCCATCATTGCAGGGATATTTTCTAAAGACAAAATCCTTGGTTGGTGGTGACACCATTTGAGGCCATTTTCTGTGTTTTACAGAACTGAACAACTAAGCAAATATATAGGTACTTTAGAGAATGGAGTTTTCATCTGAGGAGAAACAAATGCAGAAGAGAGAAAGAAAAGCCGCCTGTTATCGCGGATTCTAGTGGAAGGTATCAGTATAAACTCCTGACGTCATCAGAACATATATTTACTTGTTGGATATAATGAAAGGCATGGAAGAGATTATACACAGTAGCAAGGAATACCCTTGTCATTCTTACTCTGTTTTCAACTACCACCTCTTATTGAAAGGAACAACGGCTTGATGAAAATTTTTGATAATGAAGAGCTCCAAAAAGAAAAATATGTGCTCTAACATTCATTTTTAAAAAAGTGTATTTAAGAACGAACAAAAACCACACATCTAGAAGCTAACTTGAAGGAGGGATTTCTACTGACTAAATTTGGGACAGCTGGGATATCCAAATAAACAACTATGAGAATGACTAACAAGCTATTTGTTGTTCAAAATGTATGCTCTTAAGGGTACCAACACTACTGAAGATGAACAAGGAGAAAAAAAGATAAATTCATCTCCACAGAAAATCATAAAAGCAGAAATAATGGGAAATTATAATTCTCTAGGTCTGTGGATCAAAATTACAATCATCAATTCAAGCAAGTCATTAAAGCATGCAAAATTATTGAATAAAATATTGGTCTTCAGCTGGAGAAGAGATCAGCGGTACAGTGCTTACTTAGAATGCATGAGGCCCAGGTTGAATATCAACACTACACAAAACAAGTCTTCAGAATTATCCATTTTCAAAAATATTTATTCCTTTAGAAAAATGATATACCACATCTGCGACAGAGGTATCAGGCAGTATTACTTGAACCACATGATTAAATTTACAATTGCCACATTTGACAAACAAATAACACATGCCTCCTGATATACGAGGAAGGACAAAATGTTTTGCTGAAAATGTTTAATCATATTCTAGTCACAATGAAGCGATTAAATAAATTCAAACTGACAAGTGGCTTGAAAAACATGTGTTCTTAAAATAATAAAACCCAAGACACCGTTTAAAAAGTTACTGAAGAGGCAAGACAAATAAATATGCAGAATTCTTCACTGGTCCTGGATTTTTAAAAAGTCATCAGAAGACATTGCTTAGACAACTTGAAAAATTAATCAAGGAAAATATTCACAGAACAATATATATCAGGGCTGCAATTTTCTGAAAATGATAAATTCTGTGACTAAATATAGGAGAACAACCCTATTCTCATGAAACCTATTATACAATATTTAAGGATGAAGAATTCTGATATTTGTCATGTAATAGTTCCATACAAAGATAGAGGAAAGGACAATGTATTTGGCAAAATATTAACAACCACTGAATCCAATTAAATAGTAACATGTGTTGTGTTACTGCTGTTGCAACATTATGGGTATTTAAAATTTTTCAAAATAAAAAATATGGTCTTAAGATATTGTTGGCTACAATCTATATCATTATTATAATATTGGGATAGACATGTGCCTGTTAATAGCTACATAACTTCATTATTTTCTGTCTCTATGGTTGGTTGTACCCATCCTCCACAGCTCACCAGGATACTCTTGCATAGATCCTATAGCAGAGAAGCTAGCTGGGAGTTTGATGAGTGTTCTCTGTTTAACCATCTCAGAAGGGAATATGCCCACTTCAAGCACATTTCCAGAGAGCTAACGCCAACAGAGTATTATTACAATCCTGGGATAAGATCATTTTTTTTTATGATAGTAATTTGTTACACTAGTTTACCACGTGTCTGCTGCTTCCTTGTTAATCCAATAATCTATATGAGAAAAGCAATTTGACTTACCTCCTTCCCATCTGCTGCCCATCATCCAATCTATATCTTAACTATCAGTGATTTATTAATGGCGTCTGTGCATCTCTGTCCCATTGGCAGGCCCCCTTTTAAGCTCCTACTTGGATACACTCCCTGAGTGTGTTAGAAGGCAAACTCAGCATGAAGATGAAAAGCAACAAAGGGAATGACAAACAAACTTATTCTGAAGAAATGTCTGAAATAGGATTTGTTTTTCATCATAAACTTGATTTCCTTGGCAGGATGGAATTAGCTATTTGCTCCAGTATCTCAATTCAGTGTTGAACTTCTCTCTTGATGCTCCTGGATGCCCATTCACATGAATTGAAGGCAGTACCTGAGCCCTGGACCATAGTTTCTTTCCTGCAGACACCAAAGAGTAGGTAGCTATGGGGAAGATTGCCTCAGCTGATCTAAAGAAGGAACTCTGTCTTAAAAAGTATGAGCCTTGTTCTCTGGACATCAGAGTATTACCCAGAGTTTCTGAGCTTCTCTCTTTTCAAGTCACCCTGGCCTATTCAAAAAAGAAAAAAAAAAGAGATGGTTCTAAGTTGACACTCCCAGAGGAGAAACCTAATGGCATTGGCCATGGAGAAAATAATGTGTCTAACAGTCCCTAACTGTCGTCTGTGAACTGAGCATGCCTTTCACTTGGGTTTCATCTGTAGAAATTTGCTTCACATGGCCCCAAACAAAACTGTAGCAATGAAAGAAGCTTGAATGTGGATGGATATGCAGGATCCACTCCCTTACATTGTCTGTGTGAAGTTTCTCTGAAGTAGAGTCCATACTGGATAGAGGTTAAATCACTGGTAAACTTCAACTTTGACTGTACAATTTCCTATTTCTCTACACTATATCAAGTTTATCTATTTTTTAAGTCTCAGCCGTTTCTCTAACAAAGGACTGCTGCTACTTCTCATGGCAATAATAGCCATTCAACTGTTCATTGGTTTTGTTCTCCATTTTTCATTCAATGTGTTCTCAGTTTTAATTTCATATTTATATTCTCATTTCCATAAGCAATGTTTTTTTTTCTCATGTCCTAGGATTCCTGAGATCTTCTCTAGTTTTGACTTGACCTTTATATGGCTTATTTGGCTGTTTCATACTTCTATCCCATAATGATTCCTCTATTATAATGCCAGACAGTAGACTCTCCAGTCCCTGCTGGGTAAGTGACACATAGATGATGGTAAGAACAAGTTGCCATTACATTCAGGAGTGATTTCTAGAGCTTATAGATTTTAGGAAATAGGAAGTGAAAATAAACTATTATTCCAGTTCTACCATTAAATCTCCATCACTTTCATTTCAAAAATCACCTTAGGTTGTCATCTTGTAGGTAACCTAGAAATGTGCTGTGTAAGACAATAGTTCTGAACTGCATGCATTCCATTTTTGAAGTGGCTACAAGTTGTGATTTTGCACAGCAGTTGGTATAAGTAGCTTGTCCTCATGAACTAAATTCCAATTGTCTAAGAATAGGAATTGTCCAGCTATGAGCATAAGCTCCTGTGGCTTCAGCACAGTGCATTGTATTCAAAGAGTGCTCAATAAAAGCTTGAGAAGTTTTGTGATTACAATTTTACATTTTTGCTGTGATTTTTCCTTGAGTCGTTTTCTTCCAGAATTCTGCATTATGAAATCTTTCCTTCTGTCCAAGAGTTTCATTTCTTCATAAAGAAACCATCTCCTCCACTTTTGCTTAATTAACAGCCGTTTCCAGCACTTTTTTCCCTTCTCTCTGACAGATTCCCACTATTGTCTGTTTGCAGCTGTTCACAGTTGAGAAACTGAGTAGACATGCTAATGATTGCTTGGTGTGTGGGAAGAGCACCTCCGAGATTTCTCCTGGACTGGCCAAGCTGCCTGTTCCTACTTAATCTTTCTAAAATAAGCTTTACTTGGCAGCCAGGGGCTGGGTTATTTGCAGTTTTATTCTGTGGAGGAAGTTCTCGCTTTCACTAGTTATCTGCGTTTCTATTTAGGCACAAACAAACACCCTCATGCTCTAAAATGCCTCCTGTCTACACCACACATCAAATGCCAGAGCTATCCTTGCTCGTGAACTTGTCCAAATGACTGGGAATCAGCTAACATTGTAGACTTTTCCTACTAATCAGCTATTGTAGTAAGCTTTCCTGCTTTCCTCTGGTCTGTCTCCATTTCTTTCTACATGATTCTCAGTTGTATTCTAAGTATCAAAAGACGTTGTGTCATGGGATAAATTGCGGTCCCTGTGATTGTCTTTAGAATTATGACAGAGATGGAATATTTCCATTTGGAAATGCCAAGCACTTTGCCATTGTTTATCTACTCTATTCTTTCCAGAAGCTTTGAGACAATGATATTGACAGCAAAGAAAGGTTACAGGGGTTCCTGAATTTCCCTGTGTCTAGGATGACAGTCTGTAGCACTGATCTGAGATTCTCATTCTGAGTCATGTATTTCATGGAGTAGGAGGAAGTCAAGCTAGTTAATCCCCTTTCGATATGTTTTGCAGCTGTCAGGACTTCATGACCTTTACACAAAGACACATCGAATTTCACTGATCAGAGAGCAAGCAGAAGGAGATAGGTTGGAGGCCTGGAGAGAGAGCAAGCTTTGATCAAGATGCAAGGTGGTTGCCAAATGTCTTGTTGATATGGCCCAGTGCTTCAGTGAGCAAAGCATCTTTTAGTTTCCCAGTCTATCCTTGGGATATTCTTTTTCCATGAAACTTTGGAGATGATGTCTGACAGGAGAGGTGGGATGAACTCTTTGTGTGTAATTTCTGAATCCTAACTACTTTGTTTATTAAAGATGACAAGAACTTAAAGAGTCTAGAACTTCTGGTTCCTTCGTACTTAGTATGTAAAAATGCAAACATCACCTCTATGTTACTCTTCTCTGAGGAAGGGAGGAATAATGGAAGGACCACATTGCACTTGCATGTTTTATATTTATAATCTGCCTTTTGGCCAGGGAAGTCTTATTCTAAGGAAGAAAGAAAGCTTTGTGTAAGAATAGTTCCTGCCATCTTCTCAAAGTCATTCCATCCATTATATGATAATAGTGATTAGGAATACTATTATGGGATATATACAACATGAAAGAGGCACCAATTTTATTTATATATTCTAGGAATGTGGACTTCCTCATTGACTCAGAATACTGCATCCCTTTTTTTCCCCAGAATTCTGTCTCACATCTCAGTTATACTCCTTCTTGCTATGCTAACTAACTTCAGGTTTACTTGTTTCTGAGGGCTGGGCAGGTGCTCACCATTTGCTTCAGCTACAGAAGTTCTCTCTTTAGTAAACCAACAGGAAGAGTAATTCATAAAGCTGAAGAAGATGAAACTGTGTGCTGAAATAACCAGAGTAATTAGTCAATTCTGGTATTCAGTAGGTGACCTAATAATTTTGACTTATAAAGCAAGATATGGAGTGGAGTAGGCTGATATTTCTAAGAGGGACACATCCATTTACGCTGAAGGAGGCCATCATGGCTAGTAATAGCAGGCTCTTTTGATTTCTTTGTATTACATATTGATTTTATTCACAGACTGTGAAACTAGATACAGATGGTTGGCTCAGAAAGTATCCTAGTATGTCTATAATGCAGGCTAATCTGTAGAAAATATGAAGGAAGAAAACTTGAGAATACATATCAGACCAACTTACAATGGATATTTACACATTACCCAATGAGGATGTGAATGTGCTGGTTCTGGTAATGCCAACAATAAAGCCAAGGTAGAAATATGAACTAATGCCTCCTCATTTTTGATATCTCATCAGCTCTGGCCCAGCTTCTCTTTGATCTGTTATTTAAATAAGTATTCAGCCATGTGTGGCTTTCCCTTGACAGAATCCTTTGGGGTCTTTTTAGGTTCACATCTCCCCACTCCTGGTATACTGCATCACATACTGTAAGGGTCTATGAAAGTGGCTTAGCAAGTCCTTCAGATGACTTTGATGTGTGCAAACCAAGGTCTACAACTCTGATACCAAGACTGTGTTTTGCAGATCAACAGCAAGGAGTCCTTACCAATCCAGAATCTCCAGCCCTTTCCCCACAAATTTCCACCAGATTCCAAGAATTTTTCAGCTGATTAGAATTTTAGTGGCACCAGATCTTCTTATTCAAAGATCAGCATGATTTACATCCCACCTACCCGCCAGAACTTCAACTCTTGAGAAAGTCCCCTTAGTGCCACTATTAATAACTTCAAATCATGACCCTCAATGGCTGGCTGCTTTCCCATCAGCACTCACATCTTGTTACATGCTCTACTACATGTCACACAGGTGCTTATTCTTCCCTATGGACATAGCATATTTTTGTGAAAACATTAAATATTGCTTCTCTGGCTCCTTCATAGGTGTCCTTTCCCTGAATGTTATTAAATGTTAGCAACAGCCACCAATACTGCCCAGGATTCTGTCTTCATCTTATGGTTCTCAATTTCTATATTATTCTTTGATCCTTTTATTTCATCATTAGTGACCTCTAAATTTATGTCATTCTCTGTTAGCTAATTATGGGACATTTAGAAATATCTTACAGGGGGGCTGCAGAGATGGCTCATCGGTTAAGAGCACCGTCTGCTCTTCCAGAGGACCTGGGTTCGATTCCCAGCACCCACATGGCAGCTAACAACTGTCTGTAGTTCCAGTTCCAGGCAAACACCAAGGCAAATAAATAAATAAATAAATAAAGTTTGTTTTTTTTTTAAAGAAATATCTTACACGAATTGTAAACCAAACATCCAAGAAATCCAACTTATCATTCCACCCTCAACTTCCTCCTACTTTAATAGTTTTTTTTTAATCGAGTTAATGTTTACCCAATCTTGAAGGTTGCAATTTATCCCTATTCTTTATTTTCTTTATTTAAATTTTTTGATTTAAAATTAGCTTACAAAGTATCAGGTTTCCACATGGCATTTCATAATGCTCCATGTTGTTGACATCCCTTCTGCCTCTTCTGTCTATCTCCTTTTCTCAGCTGTAACCTTTACCCTCATTATTTCCCCTTCCTGCTTAGGTCTTTTGTGGGGAAGACAGTAGAACTTAAAGCCTCTTTTTTCCCTTCCAGTTTCGTGGTCTCCTCTCTAGTGTTCTGGGCTTCTCCCATATTTACTACCACACAGATACACATATTTAACAGTATAGTTTATAATGAGCACATAGACTATAGAATATTTGCTTTTCTGAACCAGGATTACTTTGCTTTATAGTTCTATCCAGTTTCTTACAAATTTCATTTTTCTTTGTGGTTGGATAAAATTCAACTGTATATATGTAATACATTATCCATCCATCTACTGATGGACATTTAGGTTGATTTAATTGTCTAGCCATTGTAAAATAAGCAGTGATAAACAGATGTGCAAGTATCTCTGTGGTAAGATGTAGATTATTTTGAGCAAATGCCCAAGAGTGGTATAGTTAGGTAGATCATACTCTAATTCTATTTCTAGTTTTGAGACTACTCGACACTCATTTTCATAGCAGCTACAGCTGTTTATGCTCCCAGTTAGAGTAAATAAGGATTATTTTTCCACATCCTCACCAACATTTGCTTTTTTGATGGTGGCCTTTCTAAATGGAATAGGGTGGAATCTCAAAATAGTTTTAATTTGCATTTTAATGATCAGAGATGTTTGATGCTTTAAAATATTTTTTGGCCACTTATATTTGTCTTGAGAAATGTCTGTTTAGTTAATTGGCTAATTTACTAATTACCAGGTGGGATGGTTTGAATGAGATTGTTCCCCATAGGCTCACGTACACTTGCACATTTGGTACAGTGTTCATAAGTTGTCACAAAAGGCTTAGGAGGTGTGGCCTTGTTGAAGGAGGTGTGTCCCTGGGGGTGGGCTTTGAGATGCCCAGTGTAAACTCTCAGCATCATGCCTGTTCCTGTGCTGCAAAGCTTCCTGCTATGATGATAAAGGACTGATCCTCTGAAACTGTAAATAAGGCCTCAGTTAACAGAGTTGCCTTGGTCCTGGTTTCTCCTCAGGCAATAGAACAATAACTAAGATACCAGTTATAATTTGTGTTTGTTTACTTTTTTGCAAATCTTTGTATTCCTGGAAATTAACTGCTTATCTGGCATATAGCTAGCAAAGATTTTCTCCTGTTTGGTACATGGTCTATTCACTATGTTGATAGTTTCTTTTCTTGTGAAGAAGATTTTTTTCAGTTTCATGTAATTCCATTTGTCAGTTCTTGGGGCTATTTCCTATGCTGTTGGAGTTTTCTTCAGCAATTTCTTGCCTATATTTACAACTTGAAGCATTTTCCCTATTCTTTGCTTTTTTTTTTTTAGCAATTTCAATATTTTTAGGTTTATGGAAGATGTATTTCTACTTTTTAAAGTGTGTGTGTGTGTGTGTGTGTGTGTGTGTGTATGTGTGTGTGGGTATGCCATGTGAGTTCAGTCAGATCCTGCCTGATGTGGCTGCTGGGATTTGAATGCAGATGCTCTGGAAGAGCAGTATGTGCTTTTAATTACTGACCTACCTATCCCTGAATTTAAATGTATATTTCTGACTCAGTTTGAATTGATTTTTGTGCAGGGTGAATATATGAATATATATATATATATTTACTTTGAAGGTAAATAGCCAGCTTTCTAGGCTGTCTTTTTATTCCAGTGTATGGTTTTGACACTTGCAATAAAAATTAGATGTCCACAGAGTTGTGGGTTTATCTCTCTGCCTTTTATCATTTTCTAAGGATATATATGTGTACTTTTGTGCCCACATCATTTAGTCTTTATCATCGACTCTATTGCATAGTATGAGGTGACATAATGTGACACTTCCTATGTGTTCTTCCTGCTTGGGATTGCTTTGGCTGTCTGTGGCTTTGGAAGTAAGAAGGTTTGTTTATGAACTGTAAGAACTTGTGATTTAAAAAAATTAGTTCTGCAAAGAATGTCACTAGAATTTTGATGAGGATTGCATTGACTCTGTAGATTGGTCTCAGTAGCTTAGCCTTCTTTACAATATTAATTCAGCCTTCCCAGGAGCCTGGAGAGTCTTTCTATTATGTAGCCTTCTCTTCAATGGATTTCTTCAGTATCTTAAAGGTTTTTTTTTCTTTCTTTTTTTCCACTTTCTTGGATGGTTTTCTTTTAGATAACTTGGTTTTTGAGGTTATCACAAAAGAAATATGTTTCCTGATTTCCTTCTCAGCAAATTCACTTTTGGCTTCTACAAAACCTACTGATTTTTATATGCTGATTTTGCATTCTGCTTTTTATTGAAAGCGTTTATCAGATTTAAATGTCTTTTAGTGGAATCTAAGGGTCTTTGAAGCATATAATCATGTCATCTGCAAAGTGGGATAGTTTAACTTCTTCCAATATTTATCCCTTTTTATCTTTCTCTTATTTTATTGTTCTAATCAAGACTGCAAACACTATATTGAATAACAGCAAACAGGATGGATACCCTTACCTAGTTCCAGACTTCAGTAAAAACAGTTGTTTTCCTTCATTTAGCATAATATTGGCTACATGTGTTTCACCTATAGCCTGTATTATGTTGAAGTTTGTTCTACCTTTTTCCCAGATTCTTCAGGCTGTTACCATGAAGATGCATTGAACTTTGTTCAATGCCTTTTTAGGCAATTTCTGTTCTTAAGTCTATTAATATGTGTCTTACTTAGGGTTTTTATTGCTTCAAGAAACACCATGTCCAAAAAGCAAACTGGAGGAGGCATGTTATTTAGCTTATACTTAAATACCACTGTTTAACATTAAAGAAAGCCAAGACAGGAACTCAAACAGGGTAGGATTCGAGAAGCAGGAGGTGACGCAAAAGCCACATGGGGTGCTGCTTACTGGTTTACTCAGCCTGCTTTCTTATAGAACCCAGGACCACCAGCCTAGGGATGATACCACACACAGTGGGCTGGGCCCTCTCCCACCAATCACTAATTGAAAACATGTCTTACAGCTGAATCTAATGAAGGCATTTTCTCAACTGAGGCTCCTTGGGCACACAAAACCAGTCAGTGTAGTATGTATCTGTTTATTGATTTGTGAATGTTGAACTAACTTTGAATTCTTGGGATGAACCAACTTGAGCATAATGTATGATCTCAATGTGACCTTGAATTTGTTTTGTATTTTACATCTATATTCATTGGGAAGGTTGGTCTGTAGGTTTTTGTTGTCTTTATTCAGCTTTGGTATGGGGTTATTCTGGTTCTGTGGAATTAGCTATTGTGATGCCCCCATTCTTTCGATTTTATGGTGTGACTTGAGGTCTGGTATTAGGCCTTCCTTGATAGTTTGGTAGAATTTGACCATAAGCCCATCCAGGCCTGGGCTTTTCTTTGTGTGGAGACTTTTGATTAGGTTCAGTTGTGTGTTTGTTATGGGTTTGTTTAGGTTCTTTGTTTCTCTGGCATAAATTCCAGCAAGTGATGTGTGCATGGGAATGTATTTATTTCTGCAGGGGTTTCCAACTTTCTTGGAATATCCATTTTCAAAGAATGCCCTGATGATCCTCTGGACTTGACTGGAATCTGTTATAACAACCCTCTTCCTGCCTCCAATTTTCTGTATTATTCATTTAGTTCTAGTTTGTTAACTTCTGCCTTGATCTTTATTATTTCCTATTCCCTGATACATTTGGATTTGACTTGTCCCTGGTGTTCCTTTTAAATTTTTATTTATTTATTATCATTATCATCATCATTGTTATTGTGTGTGTGTGCATGATAATGGTTGTCTGGGCACATAGGCCACAGTGTTGATGTGAGGTCAGAAGACACCTCTCTGAAATCAGTTCTCCTTATCCCCACTTCATGTGGGATTTGGAGACTGAACTCCAATTGCCAGGCTTGCCCTGCACGTGCCTTTACCTGATGAGCCTCCTCCTTGCCTCTTGTTGCTTTCACAAAGCTTTGAGTCACATCCATAGGCTATTTATTTCCCGTATCTCTGATTTTTTTTTTAATGTTAACACTTGTAGCTATAAACTTTGTTACTGGGACAGCTTTAGTTGCTTGGGGTGTCTGCAGGGTATCCTATGTTTTCATTTCACTTGATTCTAGAAAGTTTTTAATCTGCCCCACCCTGGTTTCATCCAAGGCTCCTTTCATTTAGAAGCATAATATTCATTCAAGTATCCGTGTATTTCCTGAGGTTAGTTTTGCTATTGATTTATAGTTTTATCTCACTGTGGTGTGACTAGATCCTGGATTTTTTTAAAAATTTATTAAGGCTTGTTTTGTGGCCTATAATGTGAGCAAAGTCAGAGAAGCTTCTGAATACCTCTAAAAAGAATGTGTATTTCCATATCCCTAATTTGAAATGTGGACCTAAGACAAACACTTGCCCATCCTTTAATGGAGTTCACTAGCACACTTGTTCACCAGTCCTGTTTGCTCTGTCTTTTTTTGTGAGTAATAAAGTCAGCTGATCAAGTGACCACAGAGTGGGTCTGTCTGTGGCTCCTGTTTTATTTATCTGCTGTTCCTGTCAGCTCCGACCACGTTGCTGAGTGATTATCCCAGTTGGTTTTAACTGAGGCAGAAATTGAAGCTTTACCAATGAACTGTTTTAAATCAAGACATACTCTTGTATTAAAATTGCTTGCAGTAACAATATATATATTCATATATATATACGTATATATATATATTTCCTATCTGTTGGGAGGAATACTCAGACATCTGTGAAGTCCAGTTGTTCTATAATGTAGTTTAACTGGTTTCTCTGCTGCTTCTTTAATTGGAAGACTTGGATAGACACAAGTCTAATACTGAAGTAGATCATCTACTATGGTGTCTGGACTTACATGCTCTTTATGCCTTTCAGTGTTTGTTTCATGAAATTGGGGGCCTTATATTTGGTGCATAGGTGTTTTACATTAAGTATGTCTTCTTGATGAATTGTTCCTTTTATCAATACCCAATAGCCATTTTTATCTTTTCTACCTAGTTTTGTGTTAAAGCCTATTTTATCAGAAATGAGAATTGCTATACCAGCTTATTTTGGATTCCTCTTGCTTGGTAATTTGATTTTACAACCTTTGACTCTTTATTTCTGGATGTGTCTTCTAGATAGATGAGATCCAACAGATAGTTGGATCTTGTTTTTCAACCAAGACAATTAGTTTGTGTCTTTAATTGGTGAGTTAAATTCAAGATAATTTGAATTTAAGATTATGAAAAAAGGATTTGCTTTTATTATTGTATTGCTCATTGTTGAATAATTGGTATTTTTTAATCTCCCTATAGTGTTGAATGTTTGCAGATTTTTTTGTGTGTGTAGATAATTGATTTATTTTGTTTTCCCTGTTGTGTATCTGTTGCTTCCATGTATTCTTCTGTGTGAAACTATCTTTCTTCTCTGTATAGTACTTTTGTGAGAATTTCCTGCAGTGTTGACTGAACTACCATGAATTGCCTTAACTGTGTTTAATAGACCTTTTAGATTCATATAGCAATTTTGGTGGATATTCATTCACTTTCAAGGCTTAGAATGTACCATTCCATTCTTTGTTGGTTTGCCCGGGTGGGGGATGGGGGTGGGGGGTAGTCATTGACAAGGGATTGAATGTTATTCTGATGTTTTTGCCTCTGTATGTTAGCAGTAATTTTTCTCTTTAGCTTTTAGTATTGTTCCCTTGCTTTATATTTGTGAAAGGGTCATTTGATCCCCCAAAAGGGAGCAACACACAGGTTGAGAGATACTAAACTAGAGTCACTTGGGAAAAGGGAGTCAACAGAGAAAAATATCCATGAGATTAGTCTATAGGAAAGTTTGTCTGGCATTTTCTTGACTAGCAATTGATGTGGGGGTGTTGTTCCAGCTCACTATGGGCAGAGTTGCATCAAGCTGTGTGGTCTTAGGTAGTACAAGCAAGCCAACAATTAGCTTCCCTCTGTGGCTTCTGGGTCAATTCCTGATTCTAGGTTTCTTGGATTTGACTTCCTGTCCTGATTTCCTTCCATGATGAATTATAAATCATAAACTGAAACAATTCTGTTTTTATCAACTTGACTTCATTCATGGTGTTCATACAACAGTTGAAACCTAAGATACTTCCATTCCTGATATTTGTATGTTCGTTCTTCTGCTTGGACCCATTTGCTGTGCTTTCAGCTGTGTATTATTTATTTGATTGAGTGAATCCTTTGTTTCCAGCATCTCTGTTCATTAATAATTTTTTTTCTCATAATTTAAGATCTTTTCTATATGAAACCAGTTCTATCATCTACTTTGGTAATGGCTTTAGGTTTCTATGCTATGATGAAACACCAAGACCAAAAGCAACTTGGGGAAGAAAGAGTCTACCTCAGCTTACCATTTAACATCACAATCCATCTGTGAGGGAAGTCAGGACAGGAACTTAAACAGGGCAGGAACCTGGAGGCAGGAGCTGATGCAGAGGCCATGGAAGATCACTAATTAATGATTTGCTGCTCATGGTTTGTTCTATCTGTTTTCCTATGCCATCCAGGACTATGTGCCCAAGGATGGCACTGCCCATGGTGGCTCCTTTTACATTAACCATTAATCAATAAAATGTCTTACATAATTGTCCACAGTCCAGTCTTGTGGAAGAGTTTTTCTCAATTAAGATTTCCTCTTCCTAGATATATCTAGGTTTGTGTTAAGCTTCTCCCTGTGAGTTGTGTTAACTTTGTAAGTTTCCTTTCTGTATCTGAGTTAAATACCATGTCTATATTGAATTTTCTACTTAGTCTTTGCACTGTTTTAAAAATTGGACTTTGTGCTCATACCTAAATGGGACATCTGTATCAATCCCTTCTCACAAGGCCCAGAGGACATCATTAAAGAGGGGGCAGGAAGATTTTAAGGACCATAGATATTGGATGACTATAAAGAAAGAGTGTCATCTGGACACAACAGGGCAGCTGCACATCTACACATACAGCAGCTGTGACAGCCTGCTCAAGATCTGCACAAGTTCAAGGCAGACAGGGTTCCAGCATGGAGGCAGGCTGGTGGGCTCAAGATTCTACCACTACCCAAGGAGCTATTGGTAACTGATAGCGGCTGGAAGTAGGAGAATGGGCTTTCTTTAAGAGTGTGGTAGAGTAGGTGGTAGGCTCAAGAGTCTACCACCACCTGGGAACCACAAGCTGAACTTAGCAAATGAACTGAGTGAGTGAGGAGAGAGAGAGAGAGAGAGAGAGAGAGAGAGAGAGAGAGAGAGAGAGAGAGAACTTGAAATTGGGTAGATCTGGGAGGAGCTGGAATGAATATAATCAAAATAGGTGTGTGAAATTTTCAAAACATTAATAAAAATATTATTTCAAAAGAGTTAGACTCTGAAATTGTTCCCTGGAAGGTCTGCTATCCCATTCTCTTTATTGTCTGGTGTTAAGAAACTGCCACCTTAGGAGGCTGTCATAGTGCAGTGTTGTCTACTATCTCTTTGTGTGGCATGTGTGTATGTATGTGTATGTATGTGTATGTGTGTGTGTAGCATGTGTGTGTGGTGTATTTTGTACACCTGTTGGAATGCGTGCTATGTTCTCATCTGTAGCTTTACTTTTTTCACGCTTTGTTTTCTTTTAAGGGTGTCTTCCTGGTAAGTTGGCTTCTATTGGATTTATGTCCAGGGAAAGACTGATGTAGTAACAACTATGATGGACTCACAGAAGACCCATTCTTAGCCACAGGGCTCTTGTCTCATGTTCCACCGTATAATGTTTGAAGATAGGAGTTCTGGCATTCTTGTTGGAGAAAACATCACATAGTTACATGGTGAAATGAAGAGTGCACATGGTATGGAGTAAGAAGGGACAGAGTAGCTGTGAGAAAATATACAACTAGAGGTATAAAAAGCAGGAGATAAAATATTGTATATTAGGTTTGAGGGCAGGAAAAGAGCAGACATGAGAACATCTCCAACAAGGTAGTAATTAAGCAATTAGGATATAAGTATACAGGGCTGACTTTGAAATGCAATGTGGCGGTTTCTCAGAAAATTGAGAATCAATCTCCCCAAGGACCCAGCAATACTACTTCTGGGTGTATACCCTAAAGAGGCACATTCACACTCCAAAGGTATTAGCCCAACTATGTTCATAGCAGCATTATTTGTAATAGCAAGAAACTGGAAACAACTTAGATGTCCCTCAACTGAAGAATGGATTAACAAACTGTGGTACATCTACACAATGGAATACTACTCAGCAGTAAGAAAAAACGATATCCTAAAATTCACAGGCAAATGGATGGATTTGGAGAATATCCTCCTGAGTGAGGTATCACAAACTCAGAAAGATAAGCAGGGGATGTACTCACTCATTAGTGGTCTCTAAACAAACAAACAAGAAAAAAGCCAAGCATGCCCAGGCTGCAAACCATGACCACTGAACAGCTTGGGATCAGAAACACCCTGGACTATTCTTCGGATTCCACTCCAACTATAGGAACATCTGACTCATTCTTGAGGGAGGGGGGACAAAACTGGATTTGCCAGGTGTGGAGACTGATCTAAGCATTATTGGGTCAGTGGGACCATAGGATTGTCTGTTCCCTGCCCAGGGAGGGGATGGGGAGTTGCGGAGAAGTAAAATGACCTGATGTGGTGGGAGGGGGAAGGGACCTTGAACAAGGATATACAGGGATGAAAAAGAAAAAATTCACAGGGAAAGCTGAACACAAAGTAAATATATGTGTAGTAATCTTATTTGCATTATCACCCTTGATAAGTCATACTTATGATTTTTATCCTCTTCATAGTTATTGTTAACTTATCAGCATTTTAAATTCATTTTACTGTTTTTCTTGATAAATACAAAATAAATAAAGACGGAAAAAAAAAGTATACAGGGCTGGAGAGGATTTGCTCAGTGGTTAACTACACTTACTGATCTTGCTAAAGACCCAGGTTTTGGTTTTCAGCACATACAGTGTCTCAGAACCATCCATAACTCCATTTCCAAAGAATATGATGCCATATTTTGACCTATGTTAGCAATAGCCACACATATGGTATGTGTCCATGCAGACCAAAGACTCATACATATGAAGTAAATGAGATAAATCTAAAATAAATAAAATACAAATATATATAATAATAAAAATTTTAAATATGAAAAATTAAAATATTCAAAAAAACTGAAATAAGATATTTTGTATATGAAAAGAAGAAAGTAAACTAGTTCCAGGAATAAGTTTTCTCCTTGGAGATGGCCTTTAATCCAATAAAAAAGCTGTTGGTTGTTCTGATGACATTCAAGCCACTGTTCATTAATGGGCATATTTTGCCAGGTCAGTGATTGTTGTAGGTTGCAGTGTTCACATCTGGGTGATTACTATTGATTACTTTCCTCCCCCAGCAGCCTGAATAGAAGATTCTGGCTCTTTGAAAGTTAGCCAGCATGGAAAAAGCTTCTAGGTCAGCACTAGATTGATTTCTCTATGTCCTATGACTCAGATTTAAGGCTTACTACATAGGAAGTAACTCAAATCGGATATTATAAGCCTCAACATGAGCACATGGTTAGGAAAGTTCACTGACCCTTAGTGAAGAGTCTACTAGTATTATTTTGCCTAATGAACATAATAACAAAATGTCCCTAAATACTTATTTTCATACCCATAGATTAATGTGACTATCAAAGCTCATCAGGGAACATTCTTTTTGCAATGTGCACTGGCTATTTTATGTCATCTTGACACAAGCTAGATTTGTCTGAAAGAAGGGAGCCTCAACTGAGAAAATGCTGCCATAAGGTCCAGCTTTAGGGCATTTTTAAAATTGGTGATGGACGTGGGAGGGCCCAGCCTATGGTGGATCAGACCCTTCTTGGGCTGGTGGTCCTGGGTTCTATATGAAAGCATGCTAAGCAAGCCATGGGGGAATAAGCTAGTAAAAAGTACCTTTCCATGGCCTCTACATCAGCTCCTGCCTCCAGGTTTTGCCATGTTTGCGTTCCTATCCTGACTTCCTTCAATGTTAAACAATAGTGTAGAAGTGTAAGGCACATAAACCTACCCTGACTCCCTGAGTGTTTCATGACAGTAACTCTAAGAAAAAGTGGGTAGAAATTAGATCTGGTCTAAGTACAGGGAATAAGTAATCATGAATTGCTTATCCATGAATGGGACATCTATATCATAGTTCCTTTCCCAAATTATCAAGACTATTGTGGGGAAGAGAGAGGAAAGACTGTAAAAGCCAGAGGTCTTAGAGCACTGCTGAGAAACGCCATTTTCTGGATATGACAGGACCATTGTACACAAGAACTCAGTGGCTGTTATTGCCTGTACACAATATTCACAAGATCAAGCCAGTCAAAACTGATGGGAGAGAGTTCACACAGCCCATCTCCTACTTAGGAAGCTACTGGAAGATGGTGGTTGATGTTGGCAGGTGAGGCAGTTTTCTTCAGGGATGTGGCCCTGGTAGGTTGCCCATGAGCCAGTGAAGGGTTCTATGCATATTGGAAGCACCAAGTACTATCAGTGGGTTCAAAGAGTGTTTATAAAACAGGAAAGGAGACATGTATAACAGGAGGGTGTCAGGAAGAATTAGAGGGTAGGGCACTGAGGAGAATATTTAAAAACATACACACATGTATACACATGTATTTTTTCAAAGATTGAACTTGATATTTTCAAAGTATAGGTTAAAATGGGAAAAATTAAACATTAAAAACTATGAAAACACAAATGAGTAGTAAAATTAAAATTGATATGTCCAATAGTTAAAGCAAGTATTATATTCTCAACCAATGCTTCTTCCTGACAGAGAACCAGCACTCTCCTGTGTTTAGACTGACTATGACAGGGGAAGCAGATTGGGGTGTTGGAAATGTCTCAATTTCAAATTTTCAAGCCCCTCACAGGTTGCTTGTTGGCCAAAGATGCTTCAGGATTAAGGTTGGGTTCCCAGCAGCACCTGGTGTGTTGCTGATGGAGTCATTACAGTATTTTCCACTACGGCCAGGCATGTAGCACAGAGTCAGGTCTGGACTCCAGGAACCTAGCACAGGGCTGGTTCCAGAATCCAGTGCCTTGCCTTGAGCTACCTGCTAGGGTTCATCTATTGTCACTGCTGGTGCTGCTGCATGGATCATTCTCTGAGCTGCCATTTCTGTGTTTTTAGAGTATTCTTTCTTTATTCCTAATGGAGAACAATAGTTGCCATCTAATATTTACTTTCCTGCTTCAAAAATAAGATGGCAAGATGTTTTTAAGACTTAAGATACACCCTGCATTTTATAATTTTCCTTACAACCAGGGCTATCTGGGCATTGTGTAGCAATTTCCTCTCAGATAAAACAATCAGTCTTGGAGGAACTCAAGATACTCTTTTTGAGCCAGTGTGTCACCATATAGTTTTGGCTCTTCTGGAACTCACTATGTTGGCCAGGCTAGCGCTGAACTCACAGAGATCCATCTGGCTCCATCCCCCAACTTCTGGGATTAAAGGCACTCACCCCCATGCCTGGCACAAGATTCAATATTCTAAAGGAAAGATTCAGTAAGACTCAGGAAATAAACAGTCCCAAAGCTTCAAGGAGTCTACAAAACTGACCAGATGTGCTACGGCTCCTCTCTACTTATATAAGAGCAGGACTTCAGAGAGATTTCAGACAGGCTGAACTGCCTGGAAGAGGCAGAAACCAGCAAAGCTGTCTAGGAGAGGCAGAGACCAGCTGGGCTGCCTGGAAAAGACACTGTTCAACGGGTTGAGCTGCCTGCGGGCTGTGCAGTGTGCTCCAGATTGCCAGCTTTTGTGAGCTTGTCACCCATGTTAGCTTTTGGTGTTGCAGCATCTTTGAGCCATTTCTGCTCCTGTGAATAACACCACATTCATTTTTCCTGTAAGTAACCCCAATAAAACTCATTGGCTCACCAACTTGGATTTTTGTGGTACTTTAGTTTTAGTCATTTGGCAGTTCTTTCTGGGGGGAATAGACAGCTGTTCATGTCTCCTCAATATGGTGTGCACCAGACAACCCCAGTGAAATGAGGGAAGTTTCTCTAACTCCTGAGCATTCTCCATTCTTACCCTTCCATTATCCTTGTGCCTGTATCATAGGGGCATGGACCAGACTCTGGCAGTGATGTAATTCAGGAGCTAGAAGACCGTGGGTCCTTCTGAGAGAAAAGCCAATGCTTAACTGACTCCCATGTTGTGTGAAAGAAGTAAAACTTCCTTCTCACAATTATTTCAGGTCTTCTGTTCTCACTTAATCTAAGATATGAAATCCATGCCTAATTATCACTGAGACTTACTGACTTTACTTCAAAATATGTTTGGCTAAAAGAGAAAATTGAAAAAAAAAAGAACTTCTAGCTTTATACATCTTAATTGGTTTTTAATTGAGATTTGAAAGTTGGGAAGCAGTCTGGGCCGAAAATGGCTTTGAATGCTCCACCCTGCCATATGGACAGATAATATTTATAGCTAGAGAAGAGGAAATGACATATGGAAAGTGGAAGTGAGGTACTGAGATAGTTTGATTGGTTAAAGTTTATCGTTAACCTTATTTGAACCTGATTTGAACAGTTGGCTGCCTGTGGTTGGTTAAAGTTGTCTAATTTGATTGGCTAAGTTTTAGGTAATTGGTATAAGAATACCTTATAGTCTGTTAACATACAAAGTTAACTTACAGTCCATTATGTATGGGGAAATATTTAGGACAAATTTGTCTATAGAGGCAACTCTAGACCAAATGAAACTCATATAACAGTC
The DNA here is from genome assembly GCA_004025045.1 of Sigmodon hispidus. Lineage (NCBI taxonomy): Eukaryota > Metazoa > Chordata > Mammalia > Rodentia > Cricetidae > Sigmodon > Sigmodon hispidus. Next base: position 87,579 of record PVIH01003602.1, read on the forward strand.
CCAAATATGTCTCCTGTCCTCCACACATGGTGATTGATCCAGCCCTAGTTTAGACCTTTGCCATCTTTGAAAGCATAAAAATATTTCCACTGCCATTCAAGTCTCTAGTTGTATACTCTGTGAATTAATCCTCTACTAGGTGAATAGTCTAATTAAAAACAAACAAACAAAAACCCACCTCTCATCCTGCCATTCCTGTGCTTATAATTCTTTCCTTAATGTGCAGCTTTCTAGTTTATCTCCTATGGATTCCATGAGTTCATTATACTGCCCAAGCTGATGAGTTATCTCCTAATTTTCAGATCAGTCTCTCACTTTTCATACATTGGAATTGCTATCTTAGTTCTAGAATATGTTATGTTGCTTCTGTTAAGAAGACATATTCTTATTTTTTTTAAAAAAAGATATAGCTTAAGGTTTTAACTATAGTCCAATTTAAAAAATAATTTTGGTTGCATAATACATGCACCAAAATTAAGAATTTATACCATAGTTTTAGGTATGCTAATTTGTTATTCAGAATTTTATACTTGTATTATTGCAGATACAATTTTTATGTATACTTAAAAACCAACTTTGAAAAGTAAAAGAAAAAAAGTAGTTTAGCTTTTATTTTTACTCTCATAAATGGATCTCTTCAGAAAAGAACAGTGGGTTTGGGAGACTAGTTTTCTAATCTGTAATCTCACTTTTGATACTTCCAACTGGAGAGAGATTAATCTTTATCTCCTTTTACTATATTACTATCTCTATAACAATACATCGTTTGTTATGTACTTCTCCTTCTAGTTCCTACAATATCTATAAACCTTGTATATATCTATGCATCTTTTAAAATTACTGTCATCTACTGTTTCAATTCTATTAACATAGCCACTGATTCAATCCATACTTGTTGGATGTCTGTTATGTACTAGCCTTACTCTAGATCCTGAGGATGGAGCACTGAATGTATTAAAGTTTCTGCTTTCACTTGACTTGTATATAGCAGGGTGGCAAACAAAAGATGAATAAATAGAGAGTGTAAATAAAATATTAGTTGTGATAAGTTCAGTGAATGACAGTATTTTGTTGCTGTTTGAGGCAGCACCTTGTTGTGTAGTTTTTAATACCCTAGAACTCCCTATGTAGCCCTGGTTGGCTTCTAACTCAGGACAATCCTCTTAATTAAGCCTACCGGGTTCTGGGGTTACAGGAGTGGGTCATCACACCTAGCAAAGAAGAAAAATGGGTCTCTTCAGATAAGAGCAGTGGGATTGGGAGACTGGTTGTCTAGTCTGTAATTTCATCTTTGATGCTCCCAAATGGAGCAAGATTGATCTTTATCTTCTTTTACTATATTACTAACTCTATAATAATACATTGCTTGAATTTGAAATAAACCTAAGCTTAACATGGTCTTGTGCATGTTAACACAAACATTTTGATACATTAACAGCAGAGTGGATCTGTGTATATACCTAAACATATACACATATATGGGCTACACACACACACACACACACACACACACACACACACACACACACACACACGCACACGCACACGCACACTTATCCACTGTCTCTTCAGGAGCTGGAAAGCCTTACTAGTGCAGTAACCTTCTTTAAGAGGCAGGTTTATGAAGCAGCATGCCTTCCTTGTTCTGTTGCCTTACTCTTCTATTAAAACACTGGGCTATTTTGTTCTGCAATTGCCTACATAAATCACCATTTTCTTGGCACATCTATACTCTTGCTTAAGAAATCCCTCTATTGGGTAGGTCTCCTGGACCCATTCCTTTCATTTTTGTGTTCAACTTAACCCCTAATGTAAATCTTTCTAAAACAGTTCCAGCCTCCTTATTTGGGTCAGCTGTGACCTCTGAATATCTATCTTGTGTTATGTCTATGTCTGAAGAAGAACATTCCTTTGATTGTAAATTTCTTTTTGTCTTGAAATTTTCCTTTAAAAATTCCAAGAATAATCTGATATTTTCTTGCAGGATACAGGCTCTCTCCCAAACTTTCAGTGAAAATACTCAACTTTTCACCCGCTTCCCTTTCTGGGCCGGGAAAAGGTGTCAGTTTCTCTTTGCTTCCCTGTGTTCTCTTCCAGCTTCACCAAGATTCTTCTGTCGGACTATGTTGTTTTCTTTCCTTTGTTATAAAATCTACTCAGTAAAGCAGCAAACCCTTCTACCTATGAGTCTGAGAAATGACTCATAATTATATTTTTTCTTGCTTGTTGGGGGAGGGTTCATTATATTGCTTGTGATTTAGTCCTTTGAAAGATTTGCCATCCATGTGATTGAGATTTTATTATAAGCGTCTTGGTCCTTAACTCTTGCCTTTCATTTCTTCAACTCTTATTTTCTCATGAAATGGTTGTGTGCTTAGACTCTTGATACTGAGTATCCAGTTCTGAGTCTTGCTTTCTTTGGATAAACTGTTCTTCATCTCTGTTATTTCCAGGCCTTCAACTTTTCTCCTAACTCTAAACTCCAGCCTCATGTGCCTCCTCCCTTTCACCCTTATAGTGCATGGTGGGTAGTCTCAGTAAGGTAGTACATACTATAATAAATCTCTGTGATCTTGCCTCTATACTGTACCTAATTATCTTTACTCTGTTTTCCAGCCAACCAACCACTTCCAGCAGACATCTTCACCTTGAAAATGTATTTTACCACCCCCTACTTCCATTATTTCCATTTTTGAGTAGGAGGTATGTTCTTCCTCTCTGCTAAAATCTAGACTTAGACTCTTGCTTGACTCAGAATATTGTCACAGTGTCACAGAGAAAGCACCAGCTTCTTTCTCAGCCTCACAGCAACTTGGTTAAGCTCTCTGTACCTTGAACTTTCACTGTTAAATGATAAAGAAAAACACTTTTTACAGTGATGATATGATAACAAAGTAAAATACAAATGTATCTGGTCCAGCGAAGGGACAGAGCAGATAGTAAATACATATTAGTTCCTATGCTTTTCCCAGTGCCGTGTTAAGAATAGTTACCCAGGTTCACATTTTCATGTGGGCTGTCCAGCTCTTTTGGCTTTGTGTATGTATGTGCTTATACATCCTCTATTGTAAGCTGTAGACAACTTTTCCTCCACTGTTAAGAAATAAATCTCATAGCCTTTCTCGCTTTGGGGCCTCACACATCTCCAGATTGCATCTGATTCCATTAATGTCCTTGTTCATTGTAAAGTTTTAACTTTCTCAATTTTTGTAAGAAAGTTCCTCTTTCACTTCTTGTATTTTTTCTTTTTTTTTTTTTTTTTGGGGGGGGGGCTGTTTCGTCTTTAGATTAGATCATTCCTTGCTGGTTTTTTTATTTATACACTTTTTTGTTTTTGACCTTTCTGATCCCCCTCAGGGCCACTGTGCTAACCTTTTAGATGATTTCTGCCACTCAACCACCCCAAATGCCTATCCCTAGGTTTCCAGCACTCAGTTTAATATACATGCCTGTGTTAGTCAATTTTGTTGCTATGAAAATAATACCAATAAGAAACTGACTTAAGGGGGCTGGGAAGATTGCTCATCAGTTAAGAGGTTAGGATCTCCTAACATTCTTGTAGAAGACCCAAGTTCAGTTCATAGGACTCTCAAGAGGAGGTTCACAACCACCTGTAAGTCAACTGCTCCTAGGTGTCTAACTGCTTCATCTGAATTCACACGCACAGAATTGAAAGTAAGAATTTTTTTTAATTTAAGAAATTAACTTAAAGAAGGAAATTTGTTTTGGATCAAGACTTTAGGGTTTGTTTATTTGTTTGTTTGTTTCCTCCATTGCTATGAGCCCGAGACTACATTATATCAGGGCAGCAGGAGTGCATGGCAGAGGAAACCAATTACCTCTTGGAAACCAAATGGAGAGGAGAGTAGGAAAAAGGAGATGGGAGAAGAGAGACACAAATTTCACTGCAATCTTAATTTTGGACTGAAACTTCATAGTCTTTGTTAACTGCTTCTTGTTAGTATTGTTATTGTAGCCTTCTAAGATCCAACCCATATTAACTCTTTAAGCTCCACCTACATCATTGTTCAGTCTTCTCTAGCCAGCTTCTTTTAACTTTTCTCAACTCTTATTGAAAGCCAGTTCTAAATGCTCTGAATCACATGATCTGCTTAAAGTTACAGCAGTAACTCTACTCTTCAGTATGAATTTTCTATGTTAGTTTTGTGTACCTGTGATGGAATACCTATGGAAATCAATTTAAAAGGAAAAAAAAAAGACTTCCGTGGGCTCATGGATTCAGAGGCATCAGTTCATGGTGACCATGGCTCCCCATTGCTAATTGCTCTATTGGCATGCCTTTTGGGCATGGATTTTATGCTGGGAACATGAGGTAGAGGAAGATGCCATGGATTTCCTGAAGAGGAGAGAGAGTGGGGGGGGAGTGGGAATATGAAACTTCTGGGGATACAACATAACACTTAAATGCAAGCTCCCTGTGACTTACTTTCTTGAACTGAATTTCCTCTTTGAATTGTCCATATAAATGTGAACCCAGAGTTCATGATCCAACCTCCTCTCTCTGGGGCCATCAGTTAGAGAGTAAGTCTTTTCTACTTAAGCCTATGGAAAACATCTTCAGAAATATTCAAATCAAAATAAAGTCTTGGAGAGACTTTAATTTTTTAAAATACATTTTGCATTTCTTATTCTTAATAATTTCTTTTAAAAAGCCTATCACTTGTTTTTCAAGATAATTTTTTAAGTGTTCTAAAGAACTGACTTCATAGCTGATCAGTTAAGTCCCATTGGTCCCAAGTTTATATTTTTCTTTAAAATTGTTCACAATAACAACACTTTACTTCAGATTTTGAATATATTCTCTCTGTTCCATAAGATCTGGTGACCTGCCTCCATGAGCATATACCATTCGCCCCAATACATGCCATTAAGAAAATCCTATAAAAGGAAATATATTACTAGATGGCTCCTCATTATCTCCTACTTCCCAATTCACAACGCTTACACTTAGAGATTTCCCAGCTCAAGAGCTCTTATTGCTTCCTATTGCCTCCCAGAATCACAGGTTTAATAGTGTCCTAACTGACTTTATTTTACTTATTACTGCTTCATTTGTAACAACCTACATTTCAACCAGGCTAGAATACTTGCCATGCCCAAAACATGCTTTGTGGTGTTTTTTTTTTTTTTTTTAGACTTAAATGGCTTCTGGTGTTGACTGTCTTGAAATCTCTGTTTCAGGCCTTAATGAACCCTTATGTTTTTTACCTTGTACCTTGCTGAATCTTAAGAAACCTCTCGTCAAATAAGAAGTTGATTTAGCAAAGAATGAACAAATTGTTGCTTGTTCACCTTTTTCTGAATAAATATAGTTGAGCACAATACAGACCCTTCCGGGGAAGTCATAAAAACTGTGTACATTAACAAAAAGCTAAGTGACTGAGCAAGAGTGGACAACAGTAATGGTCAAACATGGAGAAAGTCTATTTGGGGCTTATTTTCCACAGGGATTCTCATGGAAACAAAATTTTAAGCATAATAAAACTGCAATTTGAGTTGGTAGGTTGTAGGGATTGAGTTTAGTATTATAGTCATTTCCTGGACATTCTAATTTCTTTTGCTATTACGATGATAAGGTACTCTGAGAAGATCAACTTTATTCTGGCTCACAATATAAGGCAGAGGGAAGTTAAGGGAGCTAGAGCTTCTTCAACCAGTTGGTCCAGTTACGTCTGCAGCCAAACAGCAGAGAACAGTGAATGCATGTTTGCATGCTCGTCATCAACTCCCCTTGTCTGTTTCATACAGTTCAGGATTCCAGCCAAGGAATGGTGCCACCCACAGTGGGTGAGACTCTTCCCCTCAATTAACCATAATCAGGAAGATATTGCTCCACAGGCTTCTCCAAAGCCTTGCCTCTTAAACAATTCTGGAGTCTGTTAAGTTGACATGTAACACTAACCATCATTCTGGATAAGCTAAAAAGTACAAACCTTTGAGGTCCATCATATACATATCCTAAATAACCATATTTCATTTGGCCTTTGATATTTTTAGTAATGTGTGTGTTATATATCCGTGCCTGTGTCATTTTTTTCAAATGTCATCTTTTTAGAAAGTCTCTTCACTCCCTTGCTCCTAAATAGCGTATGTCTGTCATATTACTAACACTTTTTTAACTTCATAGTCATAGTATTTCCAGAATTAGCCTACATTGTTACATGATGATAGTGCTTACATAAATATTGGCTACATGAATTAAAATGTCAAAAGTATCTTATTCTTCTTTGACACATTTGCTATAAAACCCAGTTGATTAGTAGCCTTTAGATTTTAAACATGTTTATGCTCATCTTTGACATATAATTTTAAAGCATTCTATTTTTGTCTATACATCCTCACTGATAGATACACCAATCTACTATTTATCTTACCCTTTTCCTGGCTTATCCTGTTTATTTTTATAAGATAATATGGCTTAAAATTTCTCTAGAAGTGAAAATGAATTGTAACTCAGGCTTCCAATGCTTATTCTTTCCTTTTAATTCATGCTCATTCTTGTTCCAAGCTGGTCCTTGTTGACCTACTCAGAATCATTACTGGGAACCTGAAGATAGTATGTAATTGAATTGGTAACGCTGCTGTCACCATCAATTTGTGCAGGGAGAAAGGCTGAGGAAACACAAAGGCAGGACCTATAATTGAATTTGGTTACTCCAAAGGTAAAACATAGTAACAATTTTTAGAGAGCATGGCAGGTCAGTTGGTGAATGGGGTTGGGATGAGTGAGATAGATTGCCCCTAAATTGGGAAGGGGATTAGGAAAGCTGAACAGATGGACTTTGGATAACTGAATGCTCAGAAGTCACTAACACTGTAACTTTCTCAAGGTCAACTCTTCTCTCTAGCACAATGAACAGTGAATTAAGAATCAAGTAGGATATCACCAGTAGAGTAGTGGATTCTAATTCTAATTTTTCCAGTAAATATGAACTAATAACAAAATAATTTAATTTCTCTGGACTACAGTTATCTTATTCTTAAAATTGTGACAGTAGTGAAATTTCTTTGTCTCAAGCCACTAAGAGAACAAAATGGTATATCTTTGTTTTTGTAGAGTGTGTCACTGTATGAGATATTTGGAAGTTAATCCTATTATTATTCTATGATCAAAGCCCTATCCCAGCAATGACTAATTATTTTAGTTAGCTTCTTTATTCATTGCAAAAAGCATACCACAGAGAATTGTCTATCTCACATTATATTTATTTAGCTTTCAACCTCCTATAAATATGCATTATCATGGCTGGGAATTTCCCAACCCAAAGTCAAGAATATGAAAGTGATATCTGATAGGGGACTTTATATTTTAGCATTTATCTAGCCATAAAGAAGGATGATGTTTGCTTTGATAATGTTATATAAATCTTACGTATTTGTTATGTTTTCTACTATTCTTTTAAATACTGACTCTAAGGGGATCACATAAATAGAGTACACCCTCATAGATAATATCTCCATTGTTTTCTTTTGTACCCAGAATTTTTTCTTCTTCACTGCTTTTGTTTTTCCATATCTTGTTGTTTTATGATATTCTGAAGTCCTTTTAATGCTATATTCCTGGTCTCAGTCATTTAACCGAAACACAGAATTGGTTAAAACTTACTCCTTTTAAATGATCTCATAAACTGGTGAAAGGTTAACTGTGCTCACAAGCTTCAACTCATTTCCTTCCCTGTCATCTATTTCTTATTCTCAGAAGTATTAAAAAATTAAAAAATAATAATTTGAGATTTTAGTGAGAGTCTGAAATTGAATGTTTTTTAAGTACAATGTTGTCCTGGTTATTTTCCTGTTGCCATGATGAGATACCATGACCAAGGCAAATTATAAAAGAAAGCTTCGAACTGGGGACTTGCTTACAGGTTGACAGAGTGAATCTATGACTATTATGGTGGGGAGCACAGCAGCAGTCAGGCAGTCACGGTGCTGGAGACGTAGCTGAGAGTTTGACCTGTAGATGTGAAGCAGAGAAGGAGAGATTGAGAATGTGGTGGACTTTTGAAACCCCAATGCCCATTCTTAGGGAACACACCTCCTCCAACAAGTATTCTACTTCTAATGCTTAAAAAACAGTTCCACTAACTGGGAATTGTTGGGAGCCAAAGTCTAACTTAGCCATATTTTAGCTCCTATAGCTAGCCAGCAGTCATTTGTCAGAAGGCTACATCCCTATTGTCTTTAGCTAAACCATGACTCCTGTTAGTCTCCTTTGATTCTCTCAGCTCAGCAGGTGACATCCTCCAGACCCTCAACTGATAACAGATAGATTTCCATACTAATTCTACCCTGTCTGCTACTCTCCCTCAAAGGCTTGCCACATTCTTTTGTTTTTCCCACCCCCTTTCCTCACAGCTACCTGCATGGCAGAGATTCTGTGTAAATATTGGCTGTAACAATAAAACTTGGGAGGACTTAAACAGAGAGATTTGTCCTGTCCTTCCGTTCTTTTGTGTTCCTGCCTTCCATTTGTTTCATTCCTAGATTTAGGTCCACGCTGAAGAACCTGCTGGTTGGAGAAAGGGAATCAAGCATTCGAATATATGAGCCCATGGGGACCATTCCCATTCAAACCAACACATGGTCACCATTGTAATGCACAAATCTTAAGCTTATGATTTATACCTCTGTTTGAGAATAATTATTAGTAACATTCCATTTTTCCCACAAAGATGTTCTAATTTGAATAACAAATAACAGGGCTACCATATTAAGGACAGCATTTCCAAAGTAACCTCTAGTCGTAAAAAGTTTATGGCCTATCTGGCCCATGATCTAAACCCTCAGACCCTCAGTCCCACAGAAACACACAGAAGCATATATTACTCACATGCTGATTGACTTATGGTTCAGACATATTGCTAGCTAGCTCTTTTATCTTAATTCAATCCATTTCCATTAATCTGTTTAGCCACATAGCTTGATACCTTTTCTCAGAGCAGCATTTCAACTTCTTTTCTCTGTGTGTGCTGGCGTCTCATCTGACATCTCTGCTCTGCTCTTCCTGTTTCTAGAGTTTTAGTCTGGTATCCCCACCTACACTTCCTGTCTGCCTTCTAGCCAATCAGCTTTTTATTAAACCAGTAGGAGGGACAATTATTTACAGTATATCAGAACATAGTCCCACTACACCTTCTAGCTCTCAAAGCTGTGTTGTTAGAGCAAGAAGTGACTTGGGAGTCATTTGAGCCTCTCACATGGACACTGAGGAACAACTGCAGTACTTCTGATCAGCCAGATACTTTATTGTTGCCAGAACTGGCCCTGTAAACAAAATGAACCAAGTTATGTCTCTACTTTTGAACATTTAGTTCTAAAATTATAATACTAACCTAGAATCTAGATATCTACTTTCTTTGTATAGTTGATTGATGTAATTTTCTAATTATAGAATTACAGATAATCTTCAAAAATTGAAATACTATGAACTCTATTATATAAAGGTAAAACCAATATTCAACATACTGACCATATATTTAGAACTTCATTACATACTTTTTTTGTGTGTATATGTATACCAAGAATCTGTAATAGTCTGAATGTAATTGGATCCCATAATCTCAGATGGAGTGGTGCTATTAGAAGGTATGGCTTTGTTGGAGTAGGTATGACCTTGTTGGTGCAAGTGTGTCACTGTGGGGCAGGCTTTGAGGCTTCCTATGTCCAGGATACTACCCACTGTCTCAGTCAACTTCCTGTTGTCTGTAAGCCAAAATGTAGTCAGCAGGGAGTCTGCCTGAATGCTGCCATGCTCCCTGCTGTGATGATAATGGACTGAACCTCTCAAATTGTAAGTGAGCCATTTCACAATTAAATGTTTTACTTCATAAGAGTTAGTGTGGCCATGATGTCTCATCACAGCAATAGAACCCCTAATCCTAATAGATCCCCAAGACAGGACCTAAAGAAAGTTACCTTACAGAAATGTTTCACAATCTTTCTAAAAGTAACAGGAGTTGTTCTGAGTGATCCAAAGGCAGATGACCTTTTACACTGTTTTTCCTGAAAATCTGTTCTATGAAATTGAAATAATGTAAGAGCAGCAATGCTTCCCCACTTTGTCTCTGTCTTTCTATCAGAATCTCTCAGCTGATTATACAACGTGTTCTATTTTGATCAATTCAACATGTTAGAAATTACCTGGCAGTTGTACTGAAGCTCTTGGACTGGAACACTAATGGTTCTTTTTAGCTTGGCTGGCTGTATTTAATTGCAGTGACATGTTTGAACAGATCAATGGTGACAGAAGGCAGATACCCTGAGAGCTCTCTTTCTCAGGTTGAGCTGACTTGGTGGACAAAATCTACGTTATGCATAGACTCTGGTTTGGAAAACTAAAGCACAAGTCTACAATGGAACTTTGGGATTTCTGCTAAAAGGAAGCCAATGCCATCAAGCTAATTAATAATTATGATTTCTAAGTTTCCATATTTAGCTTTCCCACTCATGAATGTAATAAAATGGAACAGATAAAGTGTGTTTGTGTGTTGGGGGGTGGACATAATAATGCTACCATATTTGTTTAAATTCCTACAGAAAGCCTTCTGAAGTTCTTGGAAGTATTTTGAAGAAGGTAAAGGGCTACTTAACAGGCATACTGTTATTGCAGGCCAGAACAGGCAAACTACAAGTTGCCACACTAGAGTTTATTCAGGGAATTTGCCAGGCAGGTGTAAGGAAAGAGAAGCAGAAAGAGAAAGCGTGACCCTCATCATGGCATTTCCTTATGAGAGAACAGGTGGGCACAGGTTTACATAGCCACACCTATGGTACAAATATGAATGGGGGGGGTGCAGGGCATCCAGGTAGCAGACGTGCTATGTGGGTTTACCTGGCTCCACCTGGGTCATGCTGGCGCCATGTCAAGTTATTAAGACTAGCACGATTATCAGGTAGCTACTACGTGCCAGGAATTCTTACACATAATTGACTTTGTTATACCTTTTTTGTAGCATTTATATAGATGTGGTGGATATTCAGGTAGTGTATCCTGCCTAAATCAAATAAGATTACCATAGCTTATGCCATTTGGCCCTATAAATTCTGTCTAATTCCAATGTACCTCACAGGATTAAAACATCCTGAAGCAAAGCACTTTAACACAGGTTGTTCTCATGGTGATCAGACATGCATTTGATCTAATGTAAAAGAAAAGTCTCCCCCAGCTTAATATAAGTGATACTCTTTAGTTCTTTGTCAAACAACAATTTTGATGTAAATTATATCTAAATTGTTTCTCACCTTAAAAGCAGGCTTCTTGATAATTTTCCACCACTTCTCTCTCATCTCTTTTCTGATTTTCTCATTTCTGATGTTGATGCATTCCCACAGGGTGCCTGGCCTCTGCTACCCCTGCTATGTTTAAAGCTCATCTGTGTTCCAATCTTCACCTTCAGGGCTCACTGCTAATTCTCTTTTGACATTATCTTTTGAACTCCTCAGATCTGGGTTATAAATTCTAACAATAAAAAAAATACTTTTTATATATAACACATTTCTGGAAACATCACAGAAATCAAAATAACGAGGTTGATGACATTTTTCTGATTATTCAGTTCCTTCTGGTTTGGATTTGATATCCTGTTTAATGAAAGCACCAATAGCAACCACAGTGGAAGGTAGAGGTGTTTGAAAAAAAAAAAAAAAAAAAGATTGCAGTGCATAGGATTACCCCAGCTCTCCTAGCCATTCTGCTAATCAAATAGGTGATGCAATCTTCAGTTTTTCCCAGAAGGCCCCTGTTTCCATAATGACAGAGAATACATTTGATGCTTCTTACCATGCCCTAGATCCCTGACCCTTTATCCCTTTAAACAGTCACTGCTGCTAAAAAGAACCCTGATGACCTAGTGGCATTTAGCTTCCTCTCAGTAGCCCCCACCCCACTTCCCTGGCCATTGAATTGCAAATCTGGCCATGCCTCAGTGAAAGCACTTCAATTTCTCATGTGCATTTTCTCTCCCCTCCCCCTCAGGGACAGCACAACCCCCAAGGAAATATAGTCTGCCTCAGCTAGGCTGTGCCTCTGATCAGATTAACTCCATATTTAATGAGACATGGGGTGAAGAGCCAGCTGCACTCTATCCTGATGCACTCAACGAAGGACCAAAGAGTCTGAAAGGCCCTTATTCGGTACAGCCGGGACCGTGTCTGATACGGAAACTGTTTCTGGCCCAAAGGAGTTTTCCAAGACTTTAGTGGAATAGTTTTAAAACCTAAGAGGAAACCTGAACATCCTTACCTATAGGAGATGACAGAGCTAGGCATTTATAAACTTTGGATTAAGTATTTAGCACTTACAAACCATTTCTTTTGACATAAGGTTATAATCTTTCTGTCTCTTAGGACTCCTGGCTTTCTTTTCTCCTATGTAAAGTGTGAATATAAGAAAAGATAATACTTGAAAAAATACAGGTTTATTTGATTTTATGTGTATGCCTACATGTCCATTTTACATGTACTTGCCTACATGTGTGTATGAGCACTATGTGTACAGCTGGTGCCTGAAGAGGCCAGAGGAGGACATTTGAGCAGCAACTGTGGTTACAGAACCTACATATGATTGCTAGGATCTGGACCTGGTCTTTCGTAAGAACAACAAGTGCCTTTAATGTCTGAGCTATCTCTCTAGCACAAAGACAAGCTAATTTGGAAAGTTGCTCTCTGTTCAGACTTCCTTGGGAGCTTTAGAACCTGGAAGACTCCAGTGGAAGAAGACACACTGAAGGACCCTGGGTTCTAGGGCTTGACCCAGGCATTCAGTTCAAGTATTCAGCAGAGCACCCCCCCCATGAGAACAAGGAACTAAAAGTCTAAAAGTCTGTCCTAGAAAACAGAGTGACCCAGCCCAGATAGCTCACATAGGACATAATGGTCTGGTCGAACCTATGATTAAAATACCAGAAGTTCCAAACAGAATAGCGGTGACCAACACCCGGTTGTAAAAGCCCCCTAACCAGCTGGTCTTAAGGCAACCCCATGACCACTGTGACCAACCTTACGATGTGTTGCCCCTGTTGCTATGGTGATTTTATGGTCTTAGCCTTTAAAAAAGATATGTGATTGCCCCTCGCTGGCTACTCTCTTGCTTCCCGAGGCAGGGAGATGTGAAGGCCAGCCCCCCTTCCAGGACAGAAAACGTAACGACCACTAATGGGTCTCTCTTCCTTGTCCTGGCACCCAGTCTCTATTGGGCATGTAACACCGGACTCACCCCATGTGTCTCAGTTGCTAGCTTTAATCAGTTTAGAGATTTCTGTGTTCTTGTCCAAATTTATGCCAGGTTAGTCTACTATGCTGCTGAAGAATTCGAGGAGCATTTCATAGGCAGAACTCATTTCCCAATGGAAAGACCAGGGAACCTATCAGTCTGACTCTAGCTGTACTATTAGGAGCAGGAATCCTAGCAGGGGTGGGGAAGGGGACTGTGGCCTTAATTGAAGGACCTAGGCAGCTAGGAGTACTGGAGGTGGCAATACAACAGGATCTTGGGGCTTATTGTTCTTGAAAGAAGGAGGTCTATATGCCACCCTAAAGGAAAACTGTTATTTCTACACGGACCATATGGGTGTAGTTAGAGAATCAATGACAAAGCTTAGGGAAAGGTTAGATGCCAGGGAAAGAGCTTGCGAGGCCCCAAAGCTGGTTTGAGGGTTGGTACAATCGACCACGTTATTGTCAGCCCTCAACGGACCACTCATTGTGTTAATTCTTGATTGGGCCGTGTGTCCTCAGAGTCTCAGCTTTTGTACGATCTCAGGTGAATGGAGTTAAGATGATGGTCCTGAGGCAACTGTACCAGCTGATATCTAACAACGACCTTTAGGATTAAAGGTCTGCACAAGAAAGAGGAGGGAATGAAAGGCCATTGTAAGAGAAACAAAGGAGACTTCCCCTCCCTACCAGCTCTGCTAATTGTAGAAAAATGTTGCACCCTGCTCTCATGCCCTATAGCAGGAAGTTAGCCCGCCATGCTTACGTGCTTAAAATACCTGATGCCTAAAGTAACTCGGAATTCGTTTACCCACCTGGATTCCGAGAAAAACCAAAAAGACATCTGGCCTGACCAGATGACTTCACCCTTGAAGACCCCCGCTCCCCTGCCCTGGTAGAACTGCCCTAGAAAAGGCCTGCGAGCCTTAGACTCGAGGTCACTAGCCTCATCTCCTGCTGGTGACCCTCGAGCTCGTGCTTAATAAAGCTTCTGTGTGACCCGATATCGGAGTGAAGCTCTCTGTTTTGGGGCGCCGACTCTAACAACACTGAGGAAAGACTCTGGAGGAGGCCACAACATTGGCTATATTCATTGACTCTGTGTGTTTGGCAAACTTTCAAAGAGTGTTCACTAGATGTAGGCACTCTGATGAGAAAGGACAGTGACTGACTGCAAAGAACTCATCCACATGGGGAGATAATGGCGCATCATAATCCACTGTGGTCACAACATAATCAAGATCCATCCATACAAAGTATTATGGGATTACAGAGTAGAGACTAATAGATCTATTTCAGAAAAAAGATTATCCTGCTCTGTGTACAGGCTAAAAGCAATGAATAGCTCCACTTTCTTTATCATTTTGAATCTTCATTGCTAATTATCTTGGCAATTTGCTTATTTGCATGTTATCAAAAGATCTGAACTAGGATACCTTTTTTTTTCCAACTATAAAGGAGATAATTTATAGAAATTATTTAAAGTACTTAGCTACTTGCTTTGTTGGTCTTTTTGTTTTTGTTATTCGAGACAGGGATTCTCTGTGTAACAGCCCTGGCTGTCCTGGAACTAGCTTTGTAGGCCAGGCTGGCCTGAGACTCACAGAGAGCTACCTGCATCTGCCTACTGAATGCTGGGATTATACGCATGTACCACCAGTGCCAGGCTTTATTTTATTGTTTAAAAACAATAGGATCCCAGATCAGAGTCTGTTGAATCTGCCTTGAGATATTTTTCAATCCAAATACGTCATCAAAAGTGTAGTTGGACTCAGCCAAACCAATGTATCCAGTTCTGTATCTTATTGAAGAAAAGGAAAACAGCATTATTTTAAAATACTAAATGGACGCATTCTTTTTTTTTTCTTTTTTTTATATTTTTTTATTTTGTACTTATCAAGAAAAACAGTAAATTGAATTTAAAATGCTGATACATTAACAATAACTATCAAGAAAATAAAAATCATAAGCATGACTTATCAAGGGTGATAATGCAAATAATTTGCTACACATAAAATTACTTTGTGTTT
Organism: Sigmodon hispidus; assembly: GCA_004025045.1. NCBI lineage: Eukaryota > Metazoa > Chordata > Mammalia > Rodentia > Cricetidae > Sigmodon > Sigmodon hispidus. The sequence continues at coordinate 102,842 of PVIH01003602.1, forward strand.
TGCTTTCCCTCTGAATTTTTTTTTCTATCCCTGTATATCCTTATTCAAGGTCCCTTCCTCCTCCAGCCACATGAGGTCATTTTTTTCTTCTCCACAACTCCCCATCCCCTCCCTGGACAGGCAGCAGACAGTCCCATGGTCCCACTGATCCAATAATGCTTAGTTCAGTCTCCACTCCTGGCAAATCCAGTTTTGTCCCCCCTCCCTCAAGAGTGAGTCAGGTGTTCCTATAGGTGTAGTGGGATCCGAAGGGTCAGATGGACACATTCTTTTGAAGACAAGCCAAATGCCAGGAGGCCTTTAACTCTGCTGATGGTTAGTTAGAGAGCTCTATATTCAGCCCCAGGTACAGCCCTGGGCCTCTACATCACCTCAGATAATGTGATTATATAGTAGAAAAATAATATTTCATTAGCTGAGATACCTGGGAATTGTTTTCAGCTCTGGCATTAACTAAAAAGGTTAGTTAGCTAAACTGTTTAAACTGAGAATATTTTCTATTAAATGAAGTAGTTGGGTAGCATATTACTTAAGTTTGCTTCCAGTTCCAAGAGTCTCGGTTCCTCTGTAAGTCACCCCAGGTGTGTACAGTGGTTGACAAGAGAGGTTCAAAGTACCAAATTAAGTATGAGGGTGTGTCCTGGGGTGGCTTCTCTAGAAAGCCGCCTCTGGCAGAGAAAATATCAAGTGGATTATTTATAAGGGAATGTTCCAGACACTGGAACCTAAACAAAGGAAGGAAATGAAGCAGGAAGAAAGAAGGCAATTGAATCTGTGATGGCATCAATGGGAACTAGACCTCTTCCAGCTGCCCTGAGTTGGGAGGGTGGGCAGAGTCCAACCATCACTGGATACATACAGGCTGTGATGAGTGGCTTCCTTTAACTGCAGTGATACCCAAAGGAGGCTGACATGGAGGACTTTGAACCAATAGAAATCACTGGTCATTGAAAGAGTACATCTTTCAGAACTGAGGAAGGTTGTGAGTATCCTTCTTTTATAAAATCAAAGAATGAGAAATGTTAGTCTCTAAAGCCTCGCCCTACTCCGAGTTCAGAGGTCAAGTCCCATTAAAAAGAATTCCCATTGCTGCTCCCTTTGTTCTCAGGACTGCTCCTATCCCTCCTCTCTCTCCTTCTCTTCCTCTATCTCTCTATCTCTCTCCTTCCCTCCCCCTTTTCCCTTCCCCAGTCTGTTATCATAACCATATCCCTCTATCGTAATAATAAAGACCTTTTACATAGAAACAGCTTCAAAGTGCCTCCTGCTGCCTCCCACTGGATCCCCATGAAGCCTCTGCATCCATGGACACCCATCACCAGATAACTGGGTAATTCATATTCGTACCATGCCAGACTGCACAAAATTCTATCATTCTCTATAGGGGGTCTATGCAGGCTCACACACTGTGTGTACTAGAGGAATGTATGTGAGAACCCCAACACCTTTCCATGCTCAGTAAATGCCAATCTATTCACTCTTCCATTCATCCATTTGCATCCTCTTACCCACCCGTCTATTAACTATTTTTTTCTTTTCAAAGGTCATAGAACTGAGCTGTCATCTCTCTTACATGAAATAAAATTCTGTAAAGTAGGGGCTGGAGAGATGGCTCAGTGGTTAAGAGCACCATCTGCTCTTCCAGAGGACCCGGGTTCAATTCCCAGCACCCACATGGCAGCTAACAACTGTCTGTAGTTCCAGTTCCAGGTAAACACCAAGGCAAATAAATAAATAAACAAAGTTTTTTTTTAAAAAAAAAAAAAGAAAAGAAAAGAATGCTTTAAAAAAAAAATTCTGTAAAGTAGGTTAAATTTATCGAAACCCTCCCAGTCTGAAGCTATTGCTAAAACTTTATTTACCAACAACAACAATAAACAACAATTGAATATTGCTGTGCAGTTTACAGTAAACTTTAAAATACTTACTCATCACTATTAGCTTGTACCTTATAATCTAAGTACAGATATGTGGAACCAGGAAGCCAGTTACTTGTCTGAAGTCACAGACGTATCAGGATGAAATGATGCTCAGACTTTGATTTCAGTCCTGCGGATTTCTGGTCCAGGATTGGTCCTGTGCTATCAAGGCCAGCAGGATCTCAGGGATGATTGGTAGCTCACAAGACCCAGGCTTTGGGTAGTTGGCTTTGTCAGAGCAGCTCTGAATTGCTGGGATGGGAGCCTCTGGCTGTTCTCATAGTGTTTCAGACCCCAATGGCTCACACAAGCCTATGTGCTGACTATCAATTGACTCATTCAACTTTTAGTTATGCATTCTGGGGGGTATATGGGGAAAGAAAAACAAATTTCCAGTAAAAGAATGCAATGTGTCAGTATAGTATAGGCCACTGTTTCTTAGATATGAATTTGCACATCTGTGTCTTAGAAGTCTAACTTGAGATGAGGAGTGATTCTGTAGGCCTGCGGTGGGTGCTGAGGACTGTCATTTTCAATAAGTGGCCAAGTGATATTGATCCTGTCTTCTCATGGACTGGTTCCCACTCTCCCATGAGAGAAACTCTTCATTTTTCACAAAGAAAATACAACGTCAGTCCTAGTGCTGGAGGCTAACTGGAGTCACCAATGTGAAGAGAAATAAATAGAAGAAATAGGTCACTATGCAGTGATTGTTTCTCTCCTCTTGTACAGTTCCCAGCTTTCATCCTGTGAAAGTAGGGAAGAAGTAGTGACGGAACATGGAGGGAGTGGAATAAGATAAAAAAGGAAGCTTCCTAGGCAGTGTCTTTGTGTGTGTGGTCAGAACTCACCTCGCTGTGGCTTATGTAGCACTAGTCACACATGGTGGACACTGGTTTGGAACCTGTCCTAACTTTTAACAGGGTCAGGATTATCCATTTTGTAAAGGACAGGAAGTCAGACAGCTGAAACCTGCAGATATCAGAGGGAAAGATGCTGCAGACCATCTCTCAGAGGAAAGGGAACCCTTGGGGTTAGAAGCCCAGAGGAAGCCTGTGGTCCTGTTAACCAGCTCCTGCTAATGGACAGTGGCTGAATATTTACACAGCAGAGTCACCCTCCCTGCCATCCCTAGGGTACCACTCTCCTCTTTGACAATGTCTGTACTGTAGCACGTGGCTTCATTTCCTTCCTTCTCCAGTTAGTGGAGGGGGTGGCTGGAAACATGATTTTTGAAGTGTTTTCCCTGCCAAAACATTCAAATTGCTTTCTCCTATGGGTGATGAAATATTTTCTAAATTTTTACTGTATGGTTTCTCTGAGCAGTAGAAGGAGGGGGCAGGGAATCAGCTTTAGTCAGGAATGTCCCTGAAAGGGACAGTCAGCAGGGTTGGGGAGGGGTTCTTTTTCCTATATAGCATCTTCTTTAAAAGCAATGCAAAGGGATAAGAAAACAGGGCCTGCTCATTAGAGAACTTCCAATGTGGTGATGTAATACACATGTGACTGGAATACCTTGAATAGGTAGGAGCAAAGCCCTGTGAGGTAGTCTGTTCAGGGGCCCTGCTAGGTATCTATGTTGTCCCTATTCTGGTCTCCAGGTGAAAGAATTGAGTTGGGCACAGTGGATGCTGGCAGCCATTGTCTGTGTCTGAAAGAGAGAGAGAGAGAGAGAGAGAGAGAGAGAGAGAGAGAGAGAGAGAGAGAGAGAGACAGAGACAGAGACAGAGACAGAGACAGAGACAGAGACAGAGACAGAGAGAAACAGTAGTTGAGCCAATTTGAAACCTTGTGTCTCTAGAGGGGGGGTGGGGAAGAACTGAGTTCAGACTCTGGCGCCAGCTTTCCAGAGGGAAATCAGAAGCGTGATAATTAGACATCTCCCCCCTCAGGCAAATGGGGAAGAAGTTTACTTTACCTTAATGTCAGCCTGCAATGATGAAACCCAGGAGGGAACAGCAGGGTCCACCTGCCAGCCAAACCCATCGCTCACTCCCCTGTGAGAAGGATTGTCTGACTCTGCCACAAAAGCTGTTGACTTGAGCATGACCACCCCCCCCCACACACACTTGTTTGAATGATTTATTACACAGAATCACATTCAAGTCTTCTGAGAAAATGGTACAGCATGAGGCAGAGAGATGGAAAAAGCTAGAGATGTGTGATTTCACTTACAGGAAATCTCCATGGAACTAGAAATAACTAAAGTTTAGAATAGCCTGTTTTGCAAGAGCATGCATAGTTTTATTTTTTTTTAAAGTTGATTTGCATATGTTTTTCTATTGAGTTCTGCAGCAGTCTTTAAGCCAGGCTCTGGAATGGCTGTTTCATATGTTAAGACCTCAAGACCCAGAATGAGAGAATGTGGCCATCTCAGCTTCACATAATTTGTACATTGCAGATTTGGCACTCAATTCAAGGTGCTTCCACTGACTTTCTAAACTGACCTACTGCTACTTGTCCTATTGCACCATACCTTCTCCAGGGGCCTATATTACTATTCTCTATAAAATATAGACTCTAGTCCCCTGTGCAGTTTGGGGTCATACCCTTCACTATTATATTCTGTCTGACTTAACTAATGACCAGAACCTCCCTATTTCAGCCAGAGAATATATATATATATATATATATATATATATATATATATATATATATATGGGACAGAGGTCACCGTGCCTGACTTTCCACCTACTGTGTTTTTAGGTAAGCATGAAGTTTTTGCTTTGCACTGGTGCTCTGAGGACAATCCTAGGAACCATGTTCTGAACCCAGCAAGTGTGAAGTACTAGAAAAAAAAATAGATAGTTAGCATGGCCCTTGAAGCCACACTGCAAAAATACTCTGACTAGGGATTACTTAATCTTTGAGATTGCATTTACCTACTCTACAGCAAGGATGCTAGTACCTCTCAGTAACTGGGAAAGTAAAAGAATTTGTGTGAAGTAAGTCAACAGTGTGTCTAGTATTATAATGTTGAATGAATGTTCTTTATTTGCAATAGGACCTTTGGAAGAAAGTTTGCAAGACTTGCAAAATTCAAAGTAATTTTAGTGCAATTCAATTATAATTTCAGTGCTGGAATTCTATAGGACTAGAATATTGCACAAACCTGTAAGCCTCTTCAAAGTCAAAGCTATGCTTCTAGTACTCACAGTTATCATCTGCAAGGCTTTATTAGGGTATAGTGCTCTCTAGATGCTACTTGCCTATGGTGAGATGGCAAGAGAGTATGCATGTGTACAGAAGATGAGAAGATAAAGATGTGCTCTTTCTTTGATCAGCCCAAGATCTTTGGGATCTTTCTTCAGAGCTTTGCCTTTGGAACACAATTTTCTTCTTTCCCTAGACTTTTGCTGAAAAACACTGTCTTCAGTATACTTTTTCAAGTCTCATTGTTGTGTTTTGAATTAAAAGTATCACCCATAGTCTTGGACATTTGAACACTTGGTCCTCAGTAGGTGGTGTTTGGGAAGGTTTAGATGCTGCTACTTTGTTGGAGGAAGTGCATCACTGGTGATGGGCTTTGAGATTAATAGTCTTGTACTACTTTTCTTTACTTTCTTTGTTTCATGTTTGCAGTTGAGGATGAGAACTTTCAGCTTCCTGTCATTGTACCTGCCAATAGCTGCTGCTATCCCTCATCTGTCTGAGACTGTAAGCCAAAACAAACTCCTTAGACAATTGTCCTTGGTGATGGTGCTTTATCATAGCATAGGCAAGTAACTAATAATTATGGTATTGGTTATAATACATTGATTTACTAAAGATGTGAGAATCTACATTCACAAAAGGTAAATGATTATTTTAATTGATGATGTCTTTATCTCCGAAGATTAAATTCTAATCATTTCTTAAAATAAATTACTCTGATATTCTCTTGTCTGTTTCCTTTTTGTACTTATTATTCATTGAGTCCAAATTATTACTAGCTTCCTTCTATGTTTCTTATTAGACTAACCTTGAGTTCAGGGTATTGGCTGGCATTTCCATGGTCATAAACTGATGTACCATTGGTCTGGAAAGCTTTATTATTTGTTCCATTGGAACTCTCTTCTTCTAATTCTTTCTAAAGATTTCTGTCATCTTTTATAAACTGTCCTTTGAGAATCCCGTTTCTGAACTAGAGATAGCAGAGAGGCTCTATGGTTAGGCTATGCTAAGAACTAAGATTATAAGACTTGAAGAGCTTCTTGCTTTGACATTATTAGTAGGATGGTTTTTCTAATGGGCAGATTCACCAAGTTATGTTGATAGGGAGGGGCATTATGGGGAAGTGTTATGTGAAGGCAGTTGAGAGCCCAGTTTGCACAGATATAGATTTCCAGATATGCAGCTGAAGGTGCCTTGTGGTGAGTGTTTGTCATTGTTGAGGTCAAAGATTCTAAATTAAAAATAGTGTGAAATAGATAAATCTAGAATTACATACTAACTTTGTCTGGTATCAAATCTAAAATCTTAGGACATATTTTGATTTTCTCATATTTTAAAATGCAAATACATTATACATAGAAAATATATATGATTGTGATGTACAATACAATTTAAGGCTATAAATTATTTCTTATAGGTTTATATATATTAGATGTACAATATGTCAAGCTGTTAATAAGTATAGCATTTGGAGGCTATTTCTCCATGAATTTCTCACTAAAATGTTTAGATGCCTCTTTCCTAAGAGGATAATGCCATGGATTTATCAGTTTAACCAGTTTCTAGCATGGAGAAGGTAGGGTCCAAGGACTTGGAAAAGGAAGAAAGGAAGTTAGGGAGAGAGGAAAGAAATGGGAGGAGCGGGTAGGTCCAGTGTAGGTAGTGAGTCACAGACAAGTAAGCAGAAGGTAGCAAAATAGGCTGGGAAGCCTAATGAGGAGAGACACACTGACGGGGGTGAGGATACCCACAGACTGCTGTGGAAGTAAATATCAGTAGCTAAGACTGGATCATATGTGTCTGTGACTTAGTGCCAAGGACTGTTGCAGCTCAGATCTCAGAGCTCCCAGCCATGGAGTGAACCTTTAACCCTGCAGCACTTTGCAGAGGCATCTAGATACTTCTGTTTGTCACATGTTTCTAGCTACAGCAGAAGAGACTTCTGTTAGAGAAATGTTGACCATTTAATAAAATAAGTTTATAGAGACAAAATCAAAGCCAGGGAACAAGTACGTTCTTTGTTAGCCTGTGGCTCATTTGTAGGAGATTAATTTTGGTAGGTTTAATATTGTACCAGCTTCACATTCCTCTCTTTCTGTTTCATTCTGATCAAGGCACTGTTATGAGTTTTATCTAAAGAACAGTTAGGTTTCCTTTTTCTCCGTATTTAGCAACTGGGACAGTAAGATTATCTTAGGAGACCCTTACATTCCAAGGCAAGAATGAAGAAAGTGAAATGCTAGGGGTTTTGCTTGCTCTTGTGATGACAGGCTATAGAGTTACTAGGAGAAACATCTGTGGACACGTGTGTGTGTGTGTGTGTGTGTGTGTGTGTGTGTGTGTGTGTGTGTGTTTCCAGATAGATGTAACTAAGGGGACATTAACTCAAATAATGGAGTCATCATACTGGTCCAAGGTTCTAGACTAAAGAAAAAAAGAAAGCACCAGCATTTATCTCTTGCTACTTCTTAACTGTGGATACAGTGGAAAAAAAAAATTACCTTACCCCAACCCTTACCATATGGTACCTTCCCAGCATAATGGACTGTATCCTCAATCTATGAGCCAATATAAATCTTTCTTTCTTTTTCTGAATTGCTTCTTTTTCCCATCCAGTTATTTGGTCCCAGGAATTAGAAGAAGTAATGGATATAGCTCCCTGCCCCCTACAATGAGGTGGAAGAAAACCATCTTATTAGAAATGTTGATCCTTCACTGATACATGATTGTCTTTTTAGTAGCCATATCTTGATTGATTCTTGTTAGAAGCTCTCTGTTCTTCATCCATTTATCTATTAAAGTTGTGAATATTTCAGCTAAAGACCATTAAAATTCACAGAAATTACCGTAAGTAAAGATGCTTGTGATTTGATGGCTGTGTGTGGGATTCATCCTAGAGACTGACTACAGAAATCCCTATTGTCCCCCCCCTTCACTCCTCCCCCCCCATAAGTCAAAGCAAACATACCTGGATTCCTTGCAGCTTTGGGTCCTACTGAACAATTCATGGGTGAATTTCTTGTGCAGGAACTTCAATTTCTTCATGAATTAGACCCACAAACAAATTAATCCGCCCATGAAACTAAACAGGAAGTAGTAACTCTTGTGTTGCATCATCTCTGATGCCCCAAATATTAAGAACTGATTTTTTAAAATAAAAAAACAATAGCTCAATTTTAGAAGAAAAACTAAGAATGCTCAGAGAGATGCAAAAGTCGCCTGGAGAGCCTGAGCATGGCAGGAGCAATGTCCAGCAGCAGTACAGCAGTGTGAATTTTTTTTTTAATTGATGTTCTTACAATTCTTATTTGCATTAAAACATTGATTTAATTCTATTTTTATTGAGAGAGGATAAAATGGCTTAAAAACAGTGTCTATCACTTGTAATTTGGGGAAAAGGCTGTTGTAAAGAAAGTATCTGATCAAAGAATTCAGAGACATAATCTTGTCTGCTAGATAGAAGCAAATAGAAGCAGCAAAGACATAATTGGAAATATTAGATTTTTTGCTAACAATTTATACTTTCATTTACTGAGCAATTATAAATATTTTTATATTTAGTTCTTGCCACTGTTATCAAATGTGTACAGTTTACATTATTTATAATAAAACTATATGCAATACATAGAACATTGATCTAAATTGTACATGTAGGAAAGCTCATATTTGAGCTCAAAGACTATTCTTTTTTTTTTTTTTTTAAAACTGACACACAAGAAAATATGTATTTAACCCTAAAGAAGGAAGCAAAATAAGACCAAAATGATGTAAAATATAAAGTACCAATTTGGTTTCTAGGGCACAAAGACTGTTGTCTATGTATATATATTTCCTCATTTGTTCATTAAGCTGTTATCTCATTTATTTATTTATTGAGAATTTACATATGAGTACTGTATTTACATAATTTTTCTCCTTCCTCTCTTCTCTCTACCTATATGTCCCCCAGCTCTCTCAAATTCATGACATGTTATGCCTTAATTATTATTATTAACACACACACATACACCCCCACACATACACACACCACACACAGACACACATACATTCACACTACACACATACACACACACAGATACCATTTTGTAGACTACCAATTCCCTTTAGTATTGCTCTTACAAAATATATGTGTTAAGGACTGAGCATTTTAGATGGGAAATTCTATCAGGAGGCTTATCCCTGTAGAAGACTAATTTTCTCTTCCTCTGCAGCCATGAATTGCCTTCAGCTCTTCATCAAGAGGTACGGCTGTGTAAGATATTTCCTTATCCACATTGTCATATCCATTGGAGTCGTCATTGTTCAAGTCTTGTTTAGGTACCTTATTGTGTGGCTTTCTTGTCATATATAGAAGATACTAACTCACATCAGATTTCCTGGGCCTTTGGCTCTTAATGTTTTCCACCCTTTCTTCCATGTGATTCCCTGATTTTTAGGTGCCTTTAAGGTGTTGGGTTGTATATTTAGTAATGAGGGCAGGGCACCCTATGATCAGTTGTTCTCTACATTCTAACCAGTAGTGATTTCTGTAATGTTCCTTTTCTACAAGAAGAAACTTCTTTTTGTTTCATAAAATTGTGCTGTCTCCTTTTTTGCTTATTCTTTATTCCATGTACAGATAAATGTTGTTCTGTTATTAACTATGCATTCTAATTACCCATTCAGAATCCATTTTAATTATCCATTCAACATTCATCTACTTGCCAAGAATTACAAAAGATGCAACAATTCAGAAGGCCAAGTTCTGTTCTTGAGGAGCTTATAGCCTATTTGGGGGAAATAACTGTGATAAAAAGCATAGCATAAAATGTGCCAAAAGGGAAGTAGGCATCTTGGCTTCACATTTCTCATTTCCACAGATAATCAATAATTAATCCTACTTTGTATTTTCCTTATACCTGTCTTCCAAAGAAACCAAATGCCCTGTATATATTACCTTGTGGACATTCTGATAGAAGAAAATCTGAATTATAAAAAAACCATCAGCTTGTAGCCTGTGCTGCCATCTCACATGGTCTCTCGTGGCATCACTGGTACACAGCATTGAAATTCAGGTTGATCATCTAAAGCCCATGGCACCAGCACTGGAGGCACACACCTTAATTTTATTTACGTCTGTTCTGAGCACACACTCCAACTTTTCATTTGAGGACTATGTTTTGATGAATGAGTCATTGAGTTACATGAAGACTGATTGCCTGATTGCCTTACTCTCAGATTTTGTTTCCCTCTTTGTCTGGGGCTTTTATGCACTCATTTGACTCCCATCCAGCTTTGAGAGGTTGCACTGCCTTCTGGGTAACTCTTTCATCACTGCTGTCCCTTACAGTTGGAGGATTTGGGACTCAGATGTGATGCGGTCAGGGATGTGAGACTATAAAGAGCTGGAGTTCAGCCACAAATTGTTTCTCATGTCGTTAATGGTTCTGCCATTGTTCTTCTCAAGACAGAAAGAGCTTTAAGGAAGGTACTTGGAGATTGAGGCTGGTTGTCTGAGGAGACTGGACAGTAAGCAAGAAAGATGACAGAAGTGGAGGAGCACCAAGGTGAACTCAGGAGATCAGAAAGCAGAGGAAATTTGGTGGCAGTATAGACAATCTAGTTGCCTTGGTCTGAGGACACCCTAAGGCTTCCCATAAAGTTAATCTTGTGACTATTAACTATCTCTAATTTTGTCATTGGTATGGAAAGTATGAAATTCTTCATAAGTCTCAGTTATAAACACCCCAGGTAGAAACTCATGATTAGTTTTGCTCATATGTTGCTATTCTTTGATTTTTATTTTTTTGGTATAGTTCTAGGGATCAAATGAACAACCTAAGCAAACCTTCTGCTATGGAGCTACAACCCCAGTATTAAGAACTACGCATTTTATTCACCTTTGTGTAAGAACATATTGATTGGGACCTCACCACAATGTACCAAATAATTGTGGGAAGAGAACTGTTTCCTTTCCTGGGAAAAGGACAGGACAGATTAAGTTGACCCATCTACCATTACAAACTAGAAAGCAGATTGATCATCAGAACAACAAACATAAGAAACAAATGATGCATGAAAATGTACCTTCAAATAGGGTGTTTCATTTTGTTTGTTTTTATTAAATGGTCTCCTGCTGAACCACAAGCTAAGGCAAGCCAACCCAAGATCTATAAAATTATGAAGTTAAGAATCCTTCAACTTTATATTCTTCCCATTGCTCCGTGTTGTCCATATACACTATACTTCCCGGGGCTACTTCTTTTTGTGTGTTTATTTGTTTGCTGTTGTTTTAAATTTAAATTGCTTTTCTGTAATACATTTTGGTCTTGTTTTCCCCTCTCCAACTTTTCCCTGATCCCACCTACCTCCAACTTTTTGTTCTCTCTCAAAAGACACACACACATACATACACACATACACACACACAAATAGAAACAAAACAAGCAACAAGAACCTCCCCCCCTCAAACAAACCCCACAAAAACAAAAATCAAAACAAAAAACCAATAGGATGAAAATAAATAGTCCTCCCCCCAATATCATTGAGTTCATTTTGGTCATGTATTTCTGGGCATGAAATTTGCTCTGGAATGTGGTTGATATAGCCAGTGATATTCCATTGGTGAAAACTATTTTTTTTTTTTTTTTTTTTTTTTTTTTTTTTTTTTTGCTTTAGCAGCAAGTATCAGCTTTTCCATCTCAGTGCTGGAATCCTGTCTGGCTTGAACCTGTGCAGGTCTTGTGGGTGCTTCCAGTCTTTTGAGTTCATATATACATCAGTCCCGTTGCTTTTGCAATATACTGTTCCCTAGGTGTCATCTATCACCTCTGACTTTTACAATCTTTTTATCTTCTGCATAGATCATGAGCCTTGCAGAGAAAGATTTGATGAGTAAATCCTATTTAGGACTGAGTAATCCAAATGTCTTTCATTCCCTGCATGTAGTTCAGTGGGTCCCTGTGTTAATTACCGTCTGCAGCAAGAAGCAACTTTTCTGATGTGTGTTAAACAAGACACTGATCTATAGATATAGGAGTATGTCACTGGAGTCATTTTATTGATATGTTCCTTTAGCAGAATAATAGTACATTTTCTTCTAGGTCAATGAATGACCTAGTGAGTTTCAGTTTCTTGGTCATTTTAGCAATGTCACATATGGATTCCATCTCGTAAAGGATTAAACGGGATGGGAGATAAAAGGGAGGGTAGAGGAGGGAATACAGGAAGGAATAACTAACATTAAAGCCTTTTGAAAAGTTTATATGGAAACTTATTTCTATAGAAGTTTACACACACACACACATCAGAGAATAAGGGACAGCTAAATGGAGTTGCCTTATAAAGGAGAGAGAACTACCCCACTAAACATCATAGACAACTAAATTAAAAAAATTTACACACACACACACACACACACACACACACACAAATAGAAACAAAACACAAAGCAAAGCAACAACAATTATTACTAGTAATTGGTTAAATATTTTGGAGTTGTTGGGTGAGTGGAATCCCATAGACCCATCCAAACACTGCAGGCTATTGTCAATACCATTGATTTCCCTGTAGAACTTGATGGGAAGGCCCTGTCACTAAAGCCATCTTATGCTGGAGTGACAGAACATGGAGAAAGCTATCTGATGCTAAACTGGAAGCTTCATCCCTGTTGGCTAGAATTCCTTAAACTGGAAGGCCCTACCGAAGGAGAAAGGTAATGTTCTATCTTACCCAGCTATGAACTCTGATGTTGCAATAGTGACCTGCCTAGCAAAATATAATTAGTAGCACAATAATAGCATGAAGTAACTGATTATTTTTTTGATTGGATTTAAGTCGTACTCTATGAGATGGAACCCATACCCAAGACTGCCAATATAGTCAAGCATCCCAGGCTAGATGAACCATGATCCCTAAAAGAAAACCTACCACTATTCTGAAAAATGAACATAGAGATAAGATGGCTCCTGATGACAGTTATATCCATAGATCAGTGCATCCCTAATCAGAGAAGCTTCTTTTTGCTATAGGTGACAATTAGTACAGAAACCTACAACCAGTCAATGTACAGAGAATAAGAGACACTAGAATGCTTGCCTGTGGATGAGATGTTTATATTACAGCCCTCCCTTCAATGCCCAAGGATCTATGCAGAACAAGGAACAGAAAGAAGAGAAGAACGTAAGATGTATGATGTATTAGTAGGCATTTGCTCCCCCAAAGCTCATAGAGAGTGGCACTATTGGGAGATGTGACCTTGTTGGAGAACAAGTCCAGACCTTGAGGATAGAGGGCACACCATTTTTTTTTTTTAAATTTGCTAAACAATGTATTAGAAGTAAGCCATAGAATTATCAGGGGTGTGAGCTGGTTTCTTTTCTTTTTTTTATTATTATGTGTAAAGTTTCATTTTTTATCCATACATTCCCTTGTTCAAACCTCTTTCCCCCTCCTGCCCCTCCCAGTCATTCTCTCTTCTCCCCATCTCATTATCTCCTCCCCAGCAAGGGCAGGATGTCCCAAAGTCTCAAGGTGGCTTAGTTCACCTTCCACTCCAGGCAGATCTGCTTTCCTAACCCCAACATCAAGACTGGGTTAGGTGTTCCTCAGGAGGTAGTATGCTCTAAGGTGCCAGTCCAAGGTGTTTCAGATCCCAAGCTGTTCAGTGGTTGTGGTTGCAGTTTGGACATGCTTTGCTTTTTGTTTAAAGTCCACTAATGAGTGAGCACATCCCCTGCTTATCTTTCTGGGTTTGTGATACCTCGCTCAGGAGTATATCCTCCAAATCCATCCACTGGCCCTCAAATTTTAGGGTATTATTTTTTCTTACTGCTGAGTAGTACTCCATTGTGTAGATGTACCACAGTTTGTTAATCCATTCTTTAGTTGAAGGGCATCTAGGTTGTTTCCAGGTTCTTGCTATTACAAATAATGCTGCTATAAGCATAATTGAGCTAATGCCTTTGGAGTGCTAATGTGCATCTTTAGGGTATATGCCCAGTAGTGGTATTGCTGGATCCTTGGGGAGATGGGTTTCCAGTTTTCTGAGAAACTGCCTACTGCATTCCAGAGTGGCTGAACAAGCTTATACTCCCACCAACAATGAAGGAATGTTCCCCTTGCTCTGCAACCTCTCCAGTATAGGCTGTCATCTTTGTTTTTTATCTTAGCCATTCTGACAGGTGTAAGGTGGTATCTCAAAGTTGTTTTGATTTGCATTTCTCTGATGGCTAAAGATGTTGAGCACATTTTCAAATGCTTTTCAGCCATTTGTAATTTTTCTGCTGAGAATTCGAATTCTCTTTTTAGTTCTGATCTCCATTTTTTAGTTGGGTTATTTAGGGTTTTGGGCTCTAGTTTCTTGAGTTTTCTGTATATTTTAGAGATCAGTCCTCTGTCACTTGTATGGTTGGTGAAAATCTTTTTCCATTCTGTAGGCTGTTGTTCTGTCATATTGACTATGTCCTTGGCTTTATAGAAGCTTCTCAGTTTCAGAAGGTCCCACTTATTGATTGTTATTCTTAGTGTCTGTGCTACTGGTGTTATATTTAGGAAGTGGTCACCTGTGTCAATTCATTGGAGGGTATTTCCCTCTTTCTTTTCTATCAAGTTCAGTGTGACTGGGTTTATGTTGAGGTATTTGATCCACTTAGATCTGAATTTTATGAAGGGCGATAGGCTTGGATCTATTTGCATTTTTCTACACACTACCATCCAGCTACGCCAACACCATTTGTTAAAGATACTATCTTTTTTCCATTGAATATTTTGGGCTCTTTGTCAAAGATCAGGTGTTTATAGGTTTTTGGGTTAATGTCCAGATCTTCAATTCGATGTCATTAATCCCCAAGTCTGTTTTTAGGGAGGGCACACCTTTAATCTGTGCCACACCTTCTGTTGTTGGAAGTGTGTTACTATGCGGGCAGATTTTGAGATCTTTCTCTCAAGCACCTCACTCAGTGTTGATAGTCAACTTCCTCTGAGTCAAGATGTAGGGCTTTCAGCTTCAGTATTACATCTACTTGCATGTCACCATGATCTCTATCCTAATGGTAAGGGACTGAATCTCTGAACTTGTAAGCAAGCCAACTCATTTAAATGTCTTTATTTATAAGAGTTACTGTGGTCATGGTCATGTCTCTTCACAGCAATAAAAAACCCTAAGACAGAACACTATTAGAAAACAGTGCTTTACTCAGACACTACAGGGCAGATTTATTCACAGAGACTGTGAGAGCATACTCAAAACCCACACAAGCTCAAGCCATACCAAATGCCAATATGGTAGAGGATAGGGTACGTAGGTGGACATGAAGTCCTACACCTAGCTGAAAGCCTATTGGCTTTTGTTTGGTGTTCATAGAAGGAAAAAGTTTTATTCAGTGGAGTGACACTTGGTATGTTGACCACACCCCAGGGCAGAACCTATGCCTTGGAGTAGTCATATTGGAATTTATGAATTTTTAAATTTTAATTAATTAATTTGTCCATTTGTTTTTTTTTAAAAAACACTTTATTTATTTATTTGCCTGGAACTGGAACTACAGACAGTTGTTAGCTGCCATGTGGGTGCTGGGAATCGAACCCAGGTCCTCTGGAAGAGCAGACAGTGCTCTTAACTGCTGAGCCATCTCTCCAGCCCCTGTCCATTTGTTTTTAAGGAGATAAGTGCATAGTGAAGTCTGGAAGGATCTGGCAGCTGTTGGTGGAAGAGATGAATAAGCTCAAAGTACATCATATAAAAGTCTCAAAGAATAAACAAAAATAGTTTATTAAATATGTAGCTGCAGATCAGCCGGTCAACATCTCTCAAGAACATGTTAGAAATGTTAAAATGCTCTTTTTCTACTCTTCCAAGTGAGAAACTCTGAAACAGGCTCAGCAATTTGTATCTTAACAATGTCTCTTGTTGACTCTATCCCAGAGCCACAGTTTTAGGACATTTGCATAGCCAAGTGGTTTCAGCTGAAACTACTGGAGAATTAGAGCCCACTGTTCTAGAGAACTAGGGAATGGAGGACTGATGTTTATCTGTTATCACTTGCTGCACTGCAGAAACTCCCAGAACTTTAACCCTATAGATTTTTAAATATATGATAATATTAGCAAACTAGAATGAGTTGGTTATTGTCATATTTTCATATTGCTTGTGTTAAAAATCCCACAAATTAAAACAAAACCTATAAAATAAACAGTTTATGATATTACATTTTCAAAAGCCATTGACCAATACAGATGTCAACTAAGTTAAAATCAGAGTAGGCATGGAGGCAGGGCTGTTTCTTTATAGGGTCTTGGGAAGAATTTCTCCTTGACTTTCACATTTTCCAGAGCCTACTTTACTTCACCCTTAAAGCTAATAACAGTAAGGCTCAGTGACTATTCTGTAGTCACATCCTACGCTATCATAGTCAGAGAAAGCTCTTCAATTGTAAGAACCATAGGTCCTGAACTTTGTTGATTTTTCAGAGTCTTTTTTTCATTTAAGGGACCATATTTCCAGAATCCTGGTCTTCAGATGCGGACATCTTGGAAAGCAACAACTCTGCCAATAACTGTTAACATAAATGGAAGGGTGGAATTTAGGACGTTCAGTAGGAAAAGCTGAAAAGTCTTGGGTAAAACCAGGGCAAGGTCATCCCTTAATTGGAGAGCAGGGTACAGAGCATGGTGACACTACTGTGATAGAGGTCACATCAGTCAGTGTTGAGAGACCCTGAGGCCAATCTACAGTTCTGTGCAGAAGTGATGGAGAGGCAGATCTGTATTCCTTAGTGGGCTAATCTGTGATTTTTGTATGAACTGACTCAAACTTTCTCATTTCTTTGCTCTGGCAGTGCCTCTCAGTTGTAGATCTTTTTCTCATGGTGAGGATAACCCTACTAATTTATTACTAATCACTAACCATGGGTAATTCATTGTTGCTTATAAAATGCCACATTAACTACTACTCTCATTGAGTTATCAAGTTCTGATCGTAGCAAAAACAAATCACAACATTAATTGTCTGAATCTGACTGTGTGTGTGATCAGCATGTTATCAGGGCCTTGCTGAGTCTTAAAGAGAAATGGTGAGTCTCCATCACAGGAAGGCAGGCTGTGGTACAAACTCTTGCAGGGAAGCAATGTTCCATGAGTATTTTACTGTGTATAGTATATATTAAGAACACATTTTTTCCTTTGCAAATATCTAGCTGTCTTTAGTTTTAGCCTATTTGGATAAGGTTTTCCTACACCAAATTTACTTTATTATAGAACCTTTTAATTATGCAGCTGAAATACAATATTAAACCAATGTTTATCTCTCTGTTTATATTGACCAGCTGGAATTTAGGACGAGTAAGGTTTTGGCTTTTATGAGGTGATAAGTAACAGAGCACATTAGGATCCAACTGCTCCTTTGTCAGGAAGACAGCACAGCCATTTGTGCAAAGATAGATACTGAGAATTCCAATCCAAATTCCCTATTAGTTGTGTTATCTTAGAGGCATTTTTATTTTTCCTATC
Source organism: Sigmodon hispidus (assembly GCA_004025045.1). Classification (NCBI taxonomy): domain Eukaryota; kingdom Metazoa; phylum Chordata; class Mammalia; order Rodentia; family Cricetidae; genus Sigmodon; species Sigmodon hispidus. The sequence goes on from PVIH01003602.1 coordinate 120,400, forward strand.
TTTACTTTCTTATGTTTAAAACTATATATTAATAACTGATATTTATTATGAACATTTAAGATTTAAAATAATATTTAAGCTCTTAGTATCTGGCACCCCCGGAGTCAGGCACAGATGGATAGTAGTTGTTAATATCATTAGTTAGTAATGTTAGATGTTTCCAATCAAGGATTTGTCAAAGTGCCGTAGCAATACTGTGACTATTTTCACTCTTTCTAAAGTTGTCTATTCAACAAGTTTTCTGTACTGTGTCAGCTTAAAACAGAATGCTAGGAATGAAAATGAACAACCTCCATCCTCCAGGAATTCATGGGCTCATTATAGAGATGCACTGTCTTGAGCCAGAAGCCAAGGTGGTGATATTTGGGGGAGCAGAGTGCATGTGCACTGAGAAAACAGTATGAGTTGAACTAGGGCATGGAGCTGCAATCAGTCTGATGTGCGCTGGGAGTCATTTTCCATTTGGCATTGCTGCAGCACTGTCCCCTAGGAGGTGATCAGAGCAGAGGATGGAGACACCAGTGGGAGCTGGCAAGACCTTCTGAATTAGTATAAAGGATGTGGAACTTATTTGTGACTAGTGATGAGCCACTGAGATGTTTAAGTAAGGCATGACCTGATGTCATTGATTCATTTTAAATATCAGTTATATGAATAACAGATTGAAGAGAAGCCATGCTAAGTTTGGGCAAATGACTACCAGTCATTGTATTTATTTATACACAAAGGAAACTAGCTGAGTTGTTCTGTGAGAATTTAGTTGAGGAACGACTTATAGAGTAAATGTGCACAAAGTTAAAGGACTCATGAATTCCACTAAAGTGACCAGGAAGCAATTTTAGTCTTGAAGGATTAAGAAGAAATAATAAAAGATAGGGCTATACAAAGAGAGACCCCTGATAGGAGTCATAGCTTTCCTTAGTTTTAGAGCTAAACTCTGAGGATTTATTTCATGAATTGTGGTGATATTTTGTATATCCTTAAAGAATTAAAGCTTGCTTGAAGATCAGAGGACAGAGCCAGCTACAAAGTTAGCCATAGAGGTCAGGCAGTATCAACACACACATTTAATCTTAGCACTCGGAAGACAGAGGCAGAAATCCATCTGTATCTCTGTGAGTTCAGGGCCAGCCTGGATTACATGAGATTAAGCCAGTGTAAAACAGAAACAGAACCAGGCAGTGGTGGCACACACCTTTAAAGCCAACACTTGGGATCACACACTATTAGTCCCAGCACTAGGAAGTGATATGGCTGGGCAAAGAAAGGAATATAAGGCAGAAGGAGACAGGAGTTCAGCCCCTGTGCCTTCTCTTCCCTATCTGCTGAGGACTCAGAGGCATTCAGTCTGAGGATACATGGTGACAGGATTGTCCCCTTTCAGCCTGAGGATTCAGTGGTGAGAAGTTTCTCTAGTGGCTTGTTCCTCTGTCTCTCTGATCTTTAAGCATTTATCCCAATATCTGGATCTGAGTTTTTATTATAAAATTAATTAAGATTGGAGCAACAATGAGGCACTTCCTGGAGAAACTAAGGAATAAGAGAAACAAGGAAGGGAAAAGAATAATACATATGGCCCACTGTTTTATGCCTGGTGGGAGAAACCTGCTTTTCACTGTGTAGGAGTGAGCAGGAGTCAGGAGCTCAGACTACCTGATTTTCATCTTGGTCATCCATGAAGAGTGAGAGGCACATGCTTACAGAGCTAGCATGGAGATAAGAAAGCATAAGGATTTGTGACATGGTGTGCAAATCTAAGTTAAGAGTCCTAGGAACATTATAACATTTTAAATCTAACTGGCACAGAAAATGAATTCAGAATCAAGATCACATATGGAGGTAGGTGGGAATTCCTCTGGAGTCTATGTTGATTTTTCTATACTGACCTCAGACTCTGAAACAATTCCTAGACACTATTTTGCTGTGCTTTTCAGATGAAGAGAAAATTATTAATTTTATATGAAGATAGTAGAGGAATTAAAAATATTCTTGTACTTTAAACTAGATATAGCACCAAAATAATGACATATTAGGTACAAATTACTATGACTACTATATCTTTTAAAAAGCCAAAATGTTTGACATTGAATCTCTGTAACAGTGAGTGTTCTGTTGGCCAGCTACTTTACAGTTTTTCAGTGTTATTTGAAACCCACAAGCTATCAAATCAAATGCAGCTGTAGCCTTCTGAAATTATTTAAAACTCTAAGTCTTGTCTATGCCATGTTGTGTTTTCTTCAAAATTCCTCTTGACATCTATCTGGGCTATAGAGTAGCTCTTCATGTGATGATAACTGTCAGAGTAGCCTAGGGAAGTGCTTGTCTTAGCACAGGATTCCATTGTGATCAACTCAGGTTACTTCCAGTGGCAGCAGGAAACTCTGGTAGCCTTGGCAACAGTGGTAGCCCTTCCCACTTTCTTTTAATTGAAACAGCTGTTGCTAGGATACAGTCTAACACAAAAAAATGGAGAAAAGATAGGGAGCAAGTGATTGAGAGAAAGAGAACGAGGGTTGAGAGGATGAACAAAGAGAAGTAAGTCTTGAAGAAACAGGGGAGTGTGAAGTGGAAAGAGTAAGTGGTACTGAAAGAACAAACACACCAACATCACAAGGCTGTCCTCTTGTAAAAGTTTGCATGAGGTGGGAGCAGATGTGGAATGTTAATTTCTAGGATACTAAAAATTAATAATTCACACTTCATTTTGATTTTGAGTTTTCTCAAGTAAGCCTTATCGTTAATGTATCTTCACATTGCCATGTAAAGGAAATGTTCCTTAGCTTTCCTTCCCTTATTTTGAATCAACTCTCAACCCCCATCAGGTCCTCTTTCTTCTGTTGTCTCATTTTTTTCCACTATAGCCAGAAAATAGCATATCCGCAGAAACTAGCGCTATATTAAGATTCAGCTACTGTTCCTCTGTCAGAAGGGCACAGGAGGAGTTTCCCTGGTGTCTAGGAGACGTCGTGACCCTGTCATCCACACTTCTGCCCTTATACTTTTTTTTCCCCATATAATTCTTATGCTTGGATATTGGGCAAAGATGAATAGTTTAAGCAGCCGACATCCTCTAAGTTCAGGGGAAAGGTTATGATTGCTTTGGACATTGGTAGCTTTTGCCTGGCAGGAGAGTGACATCATGCAAGACTAACAAGAGAATTGGCAGCTCTGTGGATCATATTCTGTTATCAGGGGTGTGGATGGGAATACATTGGAGCACACCCCCAATTTCCAGAAAACAAATGTGTTACCCAAGACAGAGTTCTAAAGCAGTGTGTGGTTTTGAGAATGTTATACAACTTGCAACAACTTAATTGATTTTGTGTGTTTGTTTGCCACGGTGTCTTTGGTATCTAGAACATGGAAAGCATAGTTGGTATTCAGTAAGTGTTGCTGGATGAACAGAGGTAGGGAGAAAAATAAAACTCTAACTTTCTTGGCAATAGTTACCTCATTATTCCTAATCTTAGTGTTAACAGGTGCCAAGCTCACAGCCCTAAAGGCTCATTTCAGTTTCAAAGCATTTTCTTCTCACTGTAGTGATGGATTCAAGGATAAGTATGACTGAGTCAAAATGGTAAAAGTAATTTCAGGCAAGAAATTTCTCATTTTCTCACTTCATTCCCATTGGATATGAATGAGTCATTGTTTTTGTTTGTTTGTTTGTTTGTTTTTCTCTTTTTATAGCCATTTATGAGAATGATGGCCTAAAAATGGATTAATTCGAATGAAATAGAACAGAAAAAGGAGAACCTTGACTTTCTTTCCCAATGGCTATGCCCAAAACCCTTCCAAGTCACAAAATTTGGGACAAATACATTTAAGGACAAGAGGGACCTTCATTACCTGAACTCCACACTGTACTGGAGCTACAGGTATACGGACAAATATTTGGAGATGCTCCTTTCCCAGTGTAGAAAATGAGACATCATTTTTCTCCCTGAAAATTGCTTTTGTGTTCCTGTTTACCAAGTTTCTGAAAATTTAACTAACTAGCTAACTAACCAACTAGCTAGCTAGCTAGCTAGCTAGCTAACCAACTCTTATGTTTGCTTTATCTAGTACATTCCATCTATGTTGACTTGGCCTGAGGCCTAGAGGTTTGACTGAGGGAAAACATTTCATCTAGTCCATCATTATTCCCACCCACGTATCTGCTTTTGAACTCTTTGTATATTTTACCCAATTTTCTTTTTAAATCTCTTCCACTGGGCTGGGAAATGATCCATTGGGCAAAGTGCTTGAAGAGCAAGCATGAGTGTAGGGTTTAAATCCTAAGCATCCAGGTAAATGTCTGGTGGGTGTGGTGGCCTTCCTATAATTCTAGACAATAGGGGAAGATACAGCCGGTCTCTGGTGTAAGCTGCCTAGATAGAGTGTCTGAATTGCTGAGTTCTAGGTTCAAATGAGAGGTCTGCCCTTTCTCAACTTAAGTGATATTGGTGTTTTTCAGTTTTCTCTAGAATTTCAAGTACATTTCTTTCATGGTATTATCAAACTTAAAACAAAGTATTCTGTTTCATATAATATTGATTTTGTGTGTTTGTTTGCCACGGTGTCTTTGGTATCTAGAACATGGAAAGCATAGTTGGTATTCAGTAAGTGTTGCTGGATGAACAGAGGTAGGGAGAAAAATAAAACTCTAACTTTCTTGGCAATAGTTACCTCATTATTCCTAATCTTAGTGTTAACAGATGCCAAGCTCACAGCCCTAAAGGCTCATTTCAGTTTCAAAGCATTTTCTGTCTGTTTTCAGGATTAGAGCATCTCAGCATTTAGATTTTGACTTATTTGTTACTTCTTCTAAAAAACTTCCCTTAGCTACCTTAGCTCTGGTGGGCATTGGACATTCCAAAGACCCTTTGTCATATCACCCTGTCACCCTGTTTTTTTTTTTTGTGTAGCATATATATTATTCACTGAAATCTTATTTATCTATGATGACTCTACCTCCCATTCCAACTATATTACTTAAACTTAACTTATCTCATCTCCTAGTGTATATGAAGGTAGTAACTAGTGCATAGGTATGTGCCTAACAGTAATTAGAGTTACAAAAATATTAAGCTATGCCTCTTTAGATACTATACAAAGCAAACAGTATAGCCAAAGCCATAGAATGTTAGCAATAAATGATCTATTTTATATTAGCTACATTCATTTTATTGTTGTGATAAAACATCATGACAAAACCAGACCCATAGAAAAAGCAGTTCATTTTGGCTTAGAATTCTGTGGAGAGAGTCCACAATGATGGGTGTCTTAGTTAGGTTTTCTATACCTGTGAAGAGATATCATGACCATGACAACTCTTATAAGAAAAACAAGTAATTGACCATTATCATTATGGCAGGGAGCATGGCAGTGTGCAGGCAGACATGGTTCTGCCTGCATCTTGATCAGAAGACAATCGGAAGTAGACTGTGGCACTGTGATGGGGTGGTATCTTGATCATAGAGGACCTCAAAGCCCACTCCCACTGTGACACATTCATGCAGCAAGGCTACACCTACTTCAACAAAGCCACACCTCCTAATAGTGTCATTACCTGTGAGACTATGGGGGCCAATTACATTCAAACTACCACAGCAGGGAAGGCATAGTAGCAAGTCACCAGAGCAGGAAACTGAGAGATTACATTTCTATCTTCATCTAGAAAACCAAGAGCCGACTGGAAATGAGACAAGATTATGAACTTCCAAAGCTTGCCCAAGAACATAATCCTTCCAGCAAGGCTACACCTCCTAAGTTTTTTTTAGTCTCCTCCAAATAGCACCTCCAACCAGGGACTAAGTATTCGAATATATAAGCCTTGGGGGTGCATTTCTCACTATTATCACATCTTAATTCCTAGATCCTGGTTGAATCCTTTCTGAAACTTACATATATTTGTATGACTCCAGCAAGTTTCCGTGTAGACAGCTTCTTCTGTTTATTCTTAATTTTATTTGCAAAAGAGATACTGTTCTCTTTGTTTTTTGTATTTGTGTATAAATGTGGTGTCAAGTAAATCTATAAACTAAGGAAAGTAGCCAGAGTTCTAACAGTCAGTACAGAGAAAATACGCTGTTCTGAACAAGACTCAGTGGTCAGCTGGATGTGGAGAGTGCTGGCAGTTCCGGCAGAGAAGTGGGTTAGAAGGCAGGCTGAACTGAGTGGGACAGTAAAGGGATAAACTGAGAGGAAAGCAACCAAAGGCAGTTGTTTCAAGAGGGTTTTCTACCGAAGGAAGAAAAATTGATACAGCTTTCAGAAGAGGGTTGGGATATAACGGGCCCTTTTGGTGCATTGGATTGGAGATGTCTAGCCCAGTTTTGAATGTGAAATGAAAAAACTTAGCCTGAGTCTTCTAATGGCGGTGAGTTGAAGGGCTCTGTGTACAAAAGCAGTTGTAGATCGTCTGTGCACAGCATTCCAGTTCTAAGACCTGAATCTCAATAGCTTTTTCCAGTAAGTGGTTACATTTTGGTCTGTTCCTGCCAAATCCTTGTACAACTAGGTGTTAAAGAATTCAATTCTCCACTGACTTGTGTCTACACAACTGTCAATGCAATGCCAGCTTTACCAACTAATGAGAGGCCAGAGCTACCCTGAGCGGCTGCAAAACAACAAACAAACAAAGCAAAATTAAATTTAATCCAATCTTAGGACAAATAGAAAACAAAACAGAAAACAAGGAAGACCAAAACCAACACATCCCTGCTGAAGCAATTCATCCATTTTACTTCTCCATTTACCATTACTTTGAAAGAAAAAGAATTGACCTTTCTTTTTATTTAGAGATATGGATGCTTTAGGCACTTTAAGAAAGTGATAAAATTGGTCTCAGGCTAGGACTAAATATAGTGCTTGTAAAAGGATACAGACTAAATTTTAGTAGTTTTAAAATCTAAAAAAGAATAAAGCATTTTATTTATCAACAAGTTTTTTTATATACAGTAAAAGTGAGAATTAACTTTAAGATAGATTATCAATTTTTTGAATCACTGAACTTCCTTTGTTGCTGCTGCTGCTTAGGAGAATGTGAGCATTTTATTTGTCTAGGGGAAGATCTGACTATAGAGCATGCTCTAGTGAACTCTGTGGATGATTTCCCTTGGAGAAATGCTTTCTGTTGCTTTTCTAAATCCGACGTTAGACTTCCTCGTGCCTACACATTATTAGATTTTTCTCACTGAATTGCATGTGCTTTCCCTTCAATAGTTGCTTGGGAGAACAGGAGAACTAGAGGGATTTACAACCTGAAAACTGGAAAATATGCATTTTGTTTTGCACATAAAACATGGCCGATTCTATTGGAGCTTCATCTGTGATTTTGTCTTAAGACTATACCACAGACAAGAAGCATATTGTTAGATTGTTGATATTTTCTATTTTGTGAAATAATGAAGTTGGGTTTTATCCTTAGAGTCAAAAGAATGATTCTACCCCCCAACCTCCCCCAAAAGAGAGGACATGAATTTTTTTCATCCAACATTAAAAAAAAAGCAAATCTAAAATTGGAGTGAGGATTTAGAAAAATTACATGAGAAACCAGTTTTCTCCTATTTCTAAGGAATCACTTGGCCATAAACTGGGGAAATAAAAATTATAGGGATGCAGTTAGCTGGCCCAGCATACAGAATTAACCAGATGTTGGGTAGAGACACACATTGCCAAGTATGAGTGTTAGGCTCCAACATTCATCATATATGCAACAAGCTCTGGCCTCCCTAAGATCCCCAAGGCTTTCAGCCAGGTCTTATTAAAACTTACAGCCTGGTCTAAGCTCTACTTCAGGTAAAAATATGGTAGGAAGCAATATTTTGTTTTTAAAAAATGTACTGAGTGGCTACTGTTTGTGGAATTCTCCTAATGAACAATTGGCAAGTCCACAGCCATCACTATATATGCATGTTACTTCTTTAATTATCTACTTAGTCATTCAATTTATTAAATACTTTCAGTTCTTAGAGTTCATGCTCCATGAGCTAAGTACTATGAAAAATAAACAGAATAGGGTAAGAGAGCTTGAGTACAGGGCCTTTAAAACATGATCTTAGTGCAGATATCTAGAAGAAACAAGAAAGCAGCCATGTTACTATGTATGGAAAACATTCCAGACAGAGGAAGGAAGGAATAATTGCTATGCCCCTGAAATAAGGCCATTGTCACTTATGTCTTGGTTTATGCTTGTACAAAATACCACATATGGTTTAAAGGTAAATATATTTTTCATATTTTGAGCCTGAAAGTTGAAGAACTGTAAGCATCAATGTCTGGAGAATCTCTTTTCCCAGGATGCCACCATACTGTCCAGGGAAGATAGAAACCACATCCAAACATGGAAGCTAAAGCGTTTGACTTGTGTCTCCTCCTCTTTTCATAAAGGCATTAACATTATTTATAAGGGTTCTATTTAAAAGGTTTAGCTTCTAAGGGCTTTATCTCTTTATGCCTTTACAATGGGACTCTAAGTTTTAATCTTTGATCTTTGGAGTGACATAAACATTAAGCCATAGTCCTCTGTGTGAGAAATGTCAAAGAGTTTAAAAGACATGACATGGAGAAATAGTTCATCAATTAAGAGTATTGGTGCTTAATTCAGTTCTCAGCATCTGTGGGGTAGCTCACAGCCATATGTAACACCCTCTTCTGCCCACCCTGGGCACCGTGCACATATGGTACATACACATACATACATGCAGGCAAAGACACCTATACACATAAAAACAGGGAATAAAAAAAAGAGTTGAAAAGAACAAAAACAAAGAAAAGGACAGGCTTGTGAGTCAGGTCAGCCCTTAGGGAATCACAGGGGCTTCTGACATGTATTCTCTGATCAAGACAGGAGAGCTGTTTTACCAAGTGACATAACCCAACTTCCATTTAAAAGGGCAATTGGCAGAGGAGTGGAAAGTGGACTGTAGGGAACGTAGGAGAGCCAGGATGCCATTGCATCCTTTTTCTAATAACCTACCTGAGGTCTGGCTTTATGCCATTCTTTCATTTTCAGCCCACACTCATTCTATTTCTCTTCACCTTCAAACCAGTTCACTCATTAGTGTTAATGCTCTTCTTATCCACCTCCATCAGCAGTTGTATCCTCCTTTCATACTAGGTGCTCAATACAGTGTTATTAAAATGAATATAAATAAATCTGGCCATGGGAAAAGAGTGTGGTCTTCAGGTTTACCTACTTAGAGCAGATAATGTTCAGTAGACTGCATTCAATCACTGACACAGCTATTTTTCCCCCCAGTGGAGAGATCTGAAGATAAGACCAGTCAGGAGTTTTACAATGATAATACACATTCTAGGAGACATCTTCCCTACAAAAGAGTTGATTCAGAGTAAGCTCCCTTTACTTCAATGTGGAACAGACATCCATTGACAGTAATGAGGTGTGTGTCCGTATGCGTTATAATATCTCTCCTCTTCACTTTCTTGATGCTAGTACGTTCTTTATTTTATGTAACTGTGATATCAATAGATATTAGTCAATATACTTAGAGGAATAAATTGAAGGTACACAATATTGATCACTAAAGTGATTCTGGCCTGACTGGCCTGCTATTTTACTACTATGCAAATAGGAACTTCCTCTCTCAGAGTATAAAAGAGAAAAAGGAGGTAAACATTTCAGTGTGGTGACCTGTGATGGTTGACTGGTGACTCTAAGATTCTGATTGGGTGCTCAGCACTGACAGGAAAGATGCATGGTTCAGAATGGCTCCTGTAGTCTTCATATTTTTTGGATCTGTTTGATAAGAATGAGAAATAGAAATGGAAGTAATAAACGCAATACATATGATTGTTTCACTTTATGTAAGTGTGTACAATAAAGACTCAGTTTCAAAACTGTTCCTTAGACAGGCTGTGAGCTTTCTTCAGAGAGTCTCTCAGCTCTGCTCCAGGGGTCAGTTGGAATAGTAACTACAGTTTGCTGAGTGCTTACATGCTGGGCCAGACACTTACGTTACCATTACCATTTTCAGAAGAAACTGAGGTTTTCAAGGATATTAGGAGCCTTTTACAAAGGTTCATCTAATTAAAAAATGAGATTTAAAATCACATTGTTCTGGCTCCTTATTCTTTGCTTCCTGTTTATACTCTCCCAGAGTTTAACAAAATCAGAGGTGGGACTTGTAAGATTAAAAATGATTTCATATAAAAACCTGGAGAGAAAACTACTCTAGCTGCCTCTCTTGAAGGATTTGAGAATCCTTAGGTAGGACACTGACAGTGAATTTGGGAACTATATTGGAGCTGACCCTCATGTATTATTTGCAATTGATATTTATACTTAAGGGAATAGCCAGTGGACTGTTTGGCCAACTTCACAGTTTCTTGTGACTTCCTTATGCCTCTTTGCCACCTTCTGTTGCTTCCCAGTGAGAGGAAACGCTTGAGGGGAAAATTGCTTATTCTTACACCAGTATTTGCCTAGTTTCTTTTTTATTTATATCAGCTAGGTAAACATATGTGTAGTATAAATCTAATTGGTCTTAGTAATAAAATCGCAGAGCCAGATGTGGGGTAAATGCTGAAAGATCAGAGAAATAAAGGAGCTATTGCAAGATCTAAAAACTTGTTAGCTACAAAGGAATTTGAACTTAATAGAAAGCTACTGTATAGCATGAACATTGTATGGTTATATACACTACGCTTACACACACCTCAACAGGAGTACACTAGATGAAAATGGGGTTGAGGAAACTAATGACCAAGCTAAGAACACAGAAAATATATTTGTAATACATATTGGAAGTGGGTAGCATGTTAGCAGTTGAGGAAGAACATTTTGTATATTATTATAGCCACATTTTTCTTTGCCAATTCTCAGCAGAGCCACTGGAGACAGTTCTTACCTCTACTGAATCCTCAGGCCAAAAGGACTGAGCACCTGTCTCCTCCTGCCTTATTCATTTCCTCACCCAGCCATACCACTTCCTGTCCCAGTCTCCCTAGTGCTGGGATTAAAGCCATATGTGGCTCCCAAGTACTGGGATCAAAGGCATGAGACCCCAAGTGCTAGGGTTAAAGGTGTGTGCCACCAATGCCTGACCTCTATGGCTAATTAGTGTCTGGCTCTGCCCTCTGATCTTTAAGCTTTATCTGTTAGAGCATACATAAAATATCACTACACATGTTTATTAATACTTGGTATCCTCTGAGAGCTAGATTAAAGTTTAAGGGACAGTACCCATGTGTAGTGATTAGCCCACTCACTTCAGTATGATATAGGAGTTGCTTGGTCAGAAATTCAGCTCTTGGGTCCTTTTCCAGATCCACTGGATTAGAAAATTTTTAGATTAACTCAAAATTTAAATGTTCAATAATCTTTCTAGAAAATTATGATGAGTTATACAGTATTTAATGCTGGGCTTTTGAGATGAAGGAAATCTCAAATTACAATGTTATTAATTTGTTCTAATCTATAGTAAATAGAGAAAAGATAAAAACCTGCGTACTAAGGGGCAGTGTGGTGACTTCCTTTTTATTAAGGGTTATTTTTATTTTTGTTCACGCTTGCCAGTGACACATTTAATCACCTTTGCTTTCAATGTGAGTCCTCTGTTTTAGCAAATAGGCAAGTCTTTCAATTTGGTAGCTGCAAAGCTCAGACCTCTCTTTCTCCTCTTTTTCCTTGGCTGATTCACATCTTTTTTGGTCCATCTCTCTACCCCATAGTATCAAATAAATGCCCTCTTTCCAGTCTGGGTTGTACTGCAGCTTCACTTTGAATATGAAGTATATATTTTGGATGTACAGGGCTTCTTCTCCATCTGCCCTTTTCTAATGGTATTTATATAGAATGGGTTGAAAGAAATGAGGAAAAAGGGGCTGTTCCCACCCAGAAGAGAGAGGCTGCCACTTGACAGTGGCAACTCATTATTTCTTGCAGAGAAGAAACTGACAATGTTGCACCTCCTCCACAGAGGCAAGCACATTGCTTCCTTCACCCCAAGGCTGACCTCGGAGCCCAGGTGCAGGTCTACAACACCTCATCATTCTGTCACCCGAGACTGCATCTGTCATAGTCTCCACTGTAAACCTTATAATGTCACCTTTCCTCCACACCTGGGGCTCATCCCTGAGCAATGATCTCAAAAGGACAATCCTGGAGTTCCTTTTATCTGTTACAAGATTATCTTTATATGTCAAGTGTCTCTTTCTTTTCCCATGAGGCAATGGTTTTAATATCCACAGAGCCCAGTGACATAGTATTTATGGATCTTGCCTGAATTGAATGTTCTGGCTCATCCTGCTGTGGAACCCTAGCCAATGATCTTAATAGGTCACCCTTCAATTTTTCAGACATGGGTGACAAATAACAACCTACTATGCATTCCCTCTCAGTACACGTGCACATTTATTTTGTGGGTATTTTTAAAGGATAGTAATAATACTGGGGTTGTCATCTCTGAACTAGTCATTTGGTTGGCCTGAGAACAATACTGGAATTGTTTAGTATTCCACATAAAGGTTTCTGAATTCCAGAGACTAAATGGTACACCTGGCCTTTTCATCCTTTTTGTAGCCCAGTGAGCACCCATGTTGTTTCTAAAAATGCCAGAGAAGCAAGTTACAAAATCTTCCCCAGCATTACATGAATAAGGTTTTTTCATTAAATATATAGTTATTTTTTTACTATCATATATTTTGATCATGTTTTTTCTCCTTCATCTACTCCCAGATCCTCCTCACCTTTCCAATATCATGCTTTTTTTTTTTTCTAAGAAAATAAACAGGCAAATAGACAAATGGGAATAAAGGAAAGCAAACTAGCAAAAAGTAAGAAAAAAGAAACAACATGAGACATGTATATATATGAAGACACACACACACACACACACACACACATACACACACACACACCATAAAAACACAGAATCAGAAACCAGAATGTACAAGCAAACCAGTAAGGAAAAAAAAATGCCTAGACAAAGGAATATAAGACAAAAATATTCAAAAGTACCTTTGAGTTGTCTTTGTGTTGGCCTTCTACTGCTGGACATGTGATCTGCCCTTAAGTGTGACTTATATATCCAGTGGAACTCCCTTGGAGAAATTAATATTTTCTTTGATAATGGTTGTAATAAGGGTACCCTTTGTAGTCAGAAATTTCTGTTCTGCCATCAACTCTCAAATATCTGGCAGCCACTCTGCAAATAACTGACTTGGAGGCTTAATATTATAGTAACTGCTGGACCACTCGCTCTACTAACTAGTTCTTACCTTTAAATTAAACCATAACTCTTACTTATGTTTAGCCATATGGCTTGGTACCTTTGCTCAGTACAGCATCCTCATCCTACTTCCTCTGTTTCTGGCTGGTGACTGCTTCTCTACCTTTCTTCTTTCCAACATTCTCCTAGTCTCATTACCCTGATTCTACTTCCTGCCTAGCTACTGGCCAATCAATGTTTTATTAAACGAACACAAGCAAAACATCTCTACAGTATACAAGAGCATCATCCCACAAACATTTGTCAATTAGAGAGAACTTCTTGGGGATGAGTGGGAGCTCATATCTCATGTCCACTTCCCATTTCTGTGCTGGAACCCCAAATGAATTGGACCTGTGCAGGCTCTGTGCATGCTTCTGGTCTCTGTGAGTTCATTATGTGCACCATCCCCAAAAGACATTGTTTAGAAATTGTTTTATCTAATCCCCTTCAAAATGCTCGTTTTCCTTTGCAAGAAATGTAGAATAGTTGTTCAAAATTGGTAAAAATATCTGTCTTGTAGGATAAAGATATTTATGAATGTTTCTTTTACTCTTTTTACATTTTAGAAGTGTAGACTAGTACCTGATACTAAATGAATACCTGGGTAACTAAAGTGAGACTCTTGCCCTGAGAACAGTAGTAAAGGCATTGTAATAGTTACAATACCACGTAGAAAATGTAAGAAAAGGAAGATGGGAGTCAAGAGAGGAAATTGTGGGGATGTTGGGATGGCTCAGCAGATGGGGATGCTTGCCACTAAGTCTGAGGACCTGAGTTCAATCCCTGGATCCCACATGGTGTCAGGAGGCAATCAATTTTCACAAATTGTCTTCTGATCTGTACGCATATACATATGTGCCTATGCATGCCAGCATACATACACTCAATAAAATACAATGTAGTTTTTAAAGAGGTGGAATTATTAGTCTTCATAGGAGGATTTGTGCATAAAATGAGAGCATGAAAACCTACTTTCTATATTTTTATTAGACATCTTAATCATTAAAGTGTTTTCCCCAACCCTTTTAAATTGTCTCCTTATTGTTAACAACAGCTTTGAATACAATATAAATAAATTCTCAGTATATATTTCCATAGGCCTTCTGGCCAAAAGAATATCAAATAATTCTGTTTATTAGATTCAAATAACTTAAAATCATCTACTATCTAAGAATTTAATAGCTGTTTTTAAAAGTGAAATATATTAACTGCAATTAAACTTCTATTTATTTACTTTTCATGCATGAATGTTTTACCTCAATGTATGTATGTATACCATGTGTTGGCCTACTGTCCAATAAGGCAAGAAGAGGGCCCTGAATACCCAGGAACTGAAGTTGCAGGTGGTTTGCAAGCCACCATGTGGATGCCAGGAAATGAACATGGGTCCTCTGGCAGAACAGTCAAATATTTTTAGCTGCTAAGCCATCTCTCCAGACCTAAATTGTAACTTTTTAAATTTGAACCTCAGTCAGATGTAGTTCCTTACCAATGGGATGTGTGGTCCTGATGGATAATGGTACAGCTTTGTAATCCTAATCCTCAGGTTCCACATTACCAATTTATGTCCTGTTCATACTTATTGTCAAATGAAGCTTGTTTCTTATCACAGCTTTGGACAGATGTCATATCATGTATAAAATGCTCTTTAATACTGATGTGAGTTTGCTGAGGTGCTCCAGAAAGTCTTAGCATGCAAGGAAGTGTGGGCTTAGCTAAGTCAATTAAAACAGTTAGTAAAAGACTATTTGTGTTGGCAATAGGGGGGTGAAGAGCATTTGTGTGTGTGTGTGTGTGTGTGTGTGTGTGTGTGTGTGTGTGTGTAATATCTCCATGTCTTCCTCTCTACCTTAGTGTAAACCCAAAATGCCTCAAAAACTGTCTTTAAAAAGAAACATCCCGACACAAGCTGGTCATTTTACATGAGGATTATCCCAACTATTTTCAGATTGTACAAATTTAACTTTGTCTAATATTATCCCCACCACCCCACCAATCTTTCCCAGGTAGAATTGGTGCATCCATTCACTCAGGTCTTTGGAGTACAAATGGCTTTACCACAGTGTGAGATAACCTCATGCTAAAAACAGAATACGAACACTTAAAATATAGATTAGCATCTATACTTTAATCCATGATGTCATAGATTAATCTAAGATTGCCTTTGTCTCTTTTTTTCTCTCTCCTTTTATTTTATTTGTTTATTCATTTATGCCACCATTTATTTTGCATTAGGCATCAAGCAAAGTGCTTGGCTCTGCACTGAACAGGGTTGAATTGATACCTATCATGTTACACTTAGAGTTCTTTTAGTACTATTTGGGTTCACCCAAGGAATGAATATTCACACATTACTCCCTGAGTTCAGGTTCTCAGCTCAGACATCACGGGCGTCACAAAGCTGAGTCATTGGGAAATTGTGCTAGACAGATTCTACATGTAGATTTTTGACATCTTATTTAAATTTTACTCTTATGTCTCCCAGACCTGGTTGGTTTTTTTTTTTTTTTTTCACTCTCTAGGATTTTTTTTTTTTAAGTTTCCATCTCCCTTGGAATCCAATTCAATCATAGCAGAATTATTTTTCTCCTAATTTTATACCTCTGTTCAGTCAAATTGAGGATCTGTATCTCTTGATTTACTTTTTTGAGAAGTTGACATTGTTTGTTAGAAAACTATTAGCCCAGTTGTAACACACACTTTCACATGACAGCAGTATTTTGCAAAGCAATGATATTCCTTAAAGAAATATGGGTGGAGAAGCTTTCTTTTCATCAATAATTAAAATATACCATTTTACGTATGGTCTAACAACAATCATTTGATGTTTTTATAATATAGCCATTGATTTGTTGATTCACTTATTGATCATACATTTACTGAACTGTGTAGCAAATATATAAAGAAACAAGTTAGATTCTGTCAGCCATTAGCCTTGTTACAAAGGGAGAAGAAGCTTCATACATTGGGTAAGTATGCAGTATATGGCCAGTGAAAATATTTTTAGAGATGTTAGTAACTAATTAAATACTAAGCATATAATTATGTGTCATTATAGGGATCTTTTTGATGGCACAAAAACATATTAAAGAGATATAGCATTAAGAAATATGAAGCAAAATATACTGCATAACAAGAGCCATAAATATACTGGAAATATATATATGACACAAGAGTAGTAATTGCTACTATATGATAGTATTATAAATTAGATTCAGTTTTTCTCATTTAGGGAAGGTTTGTCTTCTCAATCAGTGGCAGCCAATAGAAATTGAACGCAAGACAGGTACTAGTTAGCTTTATCTAGAGGTTACATTTTTGTACAGTAAAAAAAGAGAAATTGTTACACTTTATTTAACTCAATATAGCCAAAGCATTATCTAAGCACATGTCCTGGTTTCATCCAATTGCTGTGGTTAAACCTGCTGGCCAAGAGCACCTGGAAGGAACATAGGGCTTATTTTATTTTATACTTCCAGGTCACAGTTCACCATTGGGGAAAGTCAGGGCAGGAATTCAGCAGGAACTCACTCACAGACAAGGAAGTGAAGCAGAAGCCATGAAGAATGCAGTTTGAGGGCCTGCTCTCAGCCTTCCTCACCAGGTTCCTGTTTAGCTAGTGATCAGTCTAGGAATGTCACCCTCAGTGGGCTGGGCATCCCTACATTTAGTTGATGATATAATCTCTTCCTCCCCAAACATGCCTACAGGCCAATTTGATTAAGGCAATTTCTCAGTGGAGGCTTTTCTCTCAGATACCTCTGAGTGGTACCTACTTGACAATTAGAGCTAACTAGGGCAGCATATGAGCAACATAACTTTTGTTAATGAGGTATCTACATTATTTTTCACTACTACACCTTTAAATTAAAGTGAACATTTTTAAGTAAGCACATTTTTAATTTGGAGAAGCCACATGGCATTCTTGTGTGTGTGTGTGTATGTGTGTGTGTGTTTGTGTGTGAGTGTGTGTATGTGGATATACATGCCCACGAGCACAGAAAGAGGCCAAAGGGAGATGTTGAATGATCTATCATGTTCTGCCTTAGACTCTTAAGACAGTGTGTCTCATTGAACTTGAAGCTTGCTGTTTTGCTCCCTGGCTGACCATTCAGCTCCAGGGATTTTCTATCTCTGTGTGCTAACACTGAGATTATTGGCATATATGCCCAAAGGGATGTAAAGTCATGTCCTCATCCTTGCACAGCAGCAAGCACTCTTATTCACTGAGCTATCTTTTCCTCCATCCTTTTTTTTTTCTGCCCTTAGCTAGATGATGCTGGAGAAATGAACTCAGTGCAATATGCTAGGCAAGCATTCCGTGTGCTAGCCTACAAGGTACATTTTAACTCTGTAACTTCAAATGTTCAATGACTTACTTATTGCATTGTAATAGAGATTTCATATATTCTGTGATGAGATTTCATTCTTTCTCTTGTGATAAAAACATACAGAAATTAAAAGTCAAGGAATTTGTTGGGGAGGCAAAGGACAAATGAAATGACGAATGCATTATGCATGTAGGAGGAAGAGAGCTGTAGTAAGTAGTTTCTGGCCCAGACTCGCCTCAAGATCCAGACCTGCCTGCAGCTGCTTAGCTCTTGATAGCCCTGAGGTCCAGACCAGCAGTCCCAAAGTCCCAAAGAAACACACAGAAGTCTACATTAATTTCATGCTGATCGAGCTGTCTCGGTCATATAACTTGCTAACTCATAACTCTTAAACTAACCATGATTAGCCAAATAGCTTAATACCTTTTCTCAGAGTAGTATCTTGGCCTTATTTCCTTTGCAACTACTGGCATCTCTCCTCGACTCTTCCTCTTCCCAGAGTTTTCTGAGTCTGGTAGCCCCACCCATACTTCCTGTCTGCCTTCTGGCCAATCAGCATTTTATTAAACCAGTAGGAGAGACAAATATTTACAATGTACCAGAACATAATCCCACAACAGAAAGATAGTGTTTCTTTGGACAAGTGTTTAGAAATTAGTTGATGTAGATCTTGAGAGATTTATATGTTTTGATGAGAAAATATAAGGTAATAAGAGTGAGCAAATCTAAGAGATGATTTCTTTAAGCCTATGGTGAAGAGATCAAAGTACTTGGGGGAGGGCAGGGGTGGTGTAGAAGTGGTTTGAGGAACATGTGATAGTTATACATGCCCAGAATGTTGGGAGAGTATAAGTAATGATAGGAGTAATGTTTAATAAGCTCATGTGTGATAGAGATCTAAAAACTTGTTAGCTACAAAGGAATTTGAATTTAATAGAAAGCTACTGTATAGCATGAACATTGTATGGTTATATACACTACACTTACACACACGTCAACAGGACTACACTAGATGAAAATGGGGTTGAGGAAACTAATGGCCAAGCTAAGAACACAGAAAATATATTTGTAATACATTTTGGAAGTGGGTAGCATGTTAGCAGTTGAGGAAGAACATTTTGTTATTAGAAGGAAATAATGAGGATAATCCTCAAGTTTTAGGAAATCAGTATTAATGGGAGTTTGGTGCTAGCCACAGTGCCTAGGAGGATGTGTTGTGATTCACTAAAATAGAAGAAGACCATGGAAGTAATGGAAACTTAGGGGAAGTTAATGAGTTTGAATTTATAGTCAGTGAAGTTGGGGGTGTCCATTTGACATCTAGGTAGACATAATCAGGAACAAGTTTATACAAAGAGTCAGAAGTCTGATGTCCAGGCTACCCTCCTTTCCTCACATGCCATCTATGATATACTACTTCCTGTCCCTTTTTCTTCTTTACATTCTCCTTTATCTATTCATTTTTAAGTTTCCATTCATATAGTCCTTACATGTATGTGTATGTATGTTGATCTCAAAGACTGAACTATATGAGATACCATGAGGTCTGGCCTCTGGAATAATAAATAAAACCTATTGAAAGATTATGTGACTAGCTCTGTTTAACTACTCTGTATAAATTGTCATATTTATTGATTCCTTGTAACAGTCATGGGAAGTTATACAAAATAAGAAATTTGGGTTCAGATCACTAAGTAATTAGGTCAAGACCTTTTCTCTAATTCATGCAGAGCTCAAAATCTATCACCTCAAACATAAGTAATCCAACTTTCTGGTGACTCTCAACTTGGTTTCTTGCATTGGATAATTCTGTATCAATATCTTGACAGAGTTATATGTCAAGGTGCTTATTGGGTATTGCTACCTTTGGAGGTTACCTTTGTCATCAAAACCCCTTCCTGATTTGATAACTCCTCAGGTATATGGTCGTACATTCATATCCCTCTTACACTGTATATTTGAGGGTACTGAATTTCCTATAGGTAAGTAAAAACCCATGCTTAATGAATGTATTAAGAGCCAGATTGATCCAAGGCCTTCTCAGAGATCCTAATGAAAACAGAAGGGAACCTCGTTTTATATTGTTGGTCAGGAATAGACTTGGTAAGATATTGGTCTGGAGCTTGAGCCACAGCCTCAAAAGAGTTAAAGTTTAAGTTTTCAAAAACTTGGGGAAATCCTGATGAGATTGGAGTTATCAGTTCCAAGGCTGACAAGCACTCAGTCTGTGACACAATTGAGATATCCCATGTTCTCCTTTTACAGCATTGCTTGATTAACTTTCTGCTGACTTTGTCCTGTTGTAGGATGACATTTTGCTGACTCTGTCTCATTTTTCTCCCTGGAAAATAATATATACGATTCTTAATAAACTGACTTGGCATAAGACATAGCCTATACAATGTCTTCTTCTACAGAAGTCTGACACCAAAGAACAACCTTCTGGTCCAGGCCAGACCTCATGGTATCTCATATAGTTCAGTCTTTGAGATCAACACACATACACATATATGTAAGGACTATTCACTATTTGAAAGCTTTTTGCTCCACCAACAAGAGGTATTGTATAGCAAAGGTGAACCCCTACTTGAGAAACTGCCTGTCATTATAGCTAAATGCCGTAATGATTCATGGCTAGCTACATCTAGCGTCAGAGCATCTCTCATAGGTTGGGTGGCTTAATCACTTGTTAAAAGTACATTGCTCTTGAGCTTCTTCTTTTGTCTAATTCTGCTCCCTTACATTCTGACAAGTGTTTTCTTATATCAGATTCAAATCCTTTCTATAAATATACATTCAAATCTTTACCTCACAGTCTGTTTTTTGAGAAGCCTGTTCTAAAAGCATTAACACCAGGGAAGGCTTAGGAAGCTGTTCCAGCAGGTAATGTGGAGTTGTGTCATTTCTTGGCTGCCTGAGAGTCAGAACTTGGGTACAAGTGCTAGAGGAGATTTTGATGACCAGAGGGTGTACTGCCACAAGTTATATATCTCCTATATGTAGCACATAGGTTGTACTAACAGTTAAGAGATTGTAGAAAAGTAGATGGTGTGAAGATCCTGGGTTCAGATGGTGTTAACTAGGTGCTATTACGGCCTTTGAGAAAAATAATGAGGGAGTGAGATTAATTAACCTAACATTTAGGACAAGTTGTGAGACCCAAAGAGCTTGTGAGCAGAGAATCTCAGGATTAAACCTAGAACAAAATTTTAAGTGTAGTAGAATTTCATTGAAGATGGATTTGCAAACCCTGACAAATCTGATTTCCTAAGATCTGGCTTTTACTGGAAAAGCATGAAGTTCTGATAGTTGGAGTACTTCATCTAGGTTGATGCATTTGGAAACAAACATGTTTTTGGAGGCAGTATCCCATCCTAGCCCAGGTTATCTTGAAAGTTACATAACTCAAACTTGCCCTTCAAATGTACAGTGGATTATAAGCATTATTCTGTAATGTTGAAAATGTTCTCTGAGTTACAGAACGGTTTTCCTATTGAAAGCTATCATTTCCTCTTGGGCTACAATATTCAGATATAACTTGGACCCTCCCTTTTTAAAAATTTTCTCCACCCCCTTCTGATTTCCATTTACTTCTTGACCACTGGACCAACAGCACAGGTTATGTTGTTACAGTGTAACTAGTATGAGGAGAAAAAGAATTACATGCCTCAAGCTTTCAGGACCTGGAAAACATATGCTAGCAGAACCCAGAAGTTACATAAAACAGAAGGAGTTAAAATAGAAATTTGGATGAAAGAGAATTTATTAATATGGAAGCACTTTTCTTTGGTACAGGACTTAATACCTTGCAAAGAGCACAGTAAAACATGCAAAGGTACGGTTAGAATAGGTCTTAGATGTTTAGGAAAAGCTACAGATCATAATGAATTGTAAAAAGCCTAAAATCTTGGCTCACAATAAAAAATTAATGATTCAAAAAATTCACAGAAATACTTGTGCTGGAAGAGACATACTGTGTAAAGCAGACTACCTGCCTCCTAACGATGTTTCACTTAAGGATCCACAGGTATTCATTTACTGGCTGATAAAAAAGGTACTGATGCGAGGGTCATACATGAGGGAAAATGTGGTGGCTATCCTTTGTAGGCCAGAAACAGCAACAAAATGCTCTTACAGAACTGAGGAGAAACCTGATAGAGAGCTGACTGAAGAATTCAAAGCAATGAGTACCCAGTGGTGGTTTTTTCACTAGTGGGTGCAATATGGTCATAATTTTAAGTGGTCTGGTGGTTTGAATGAGAACTTGAATGTTTGTGCTCTTTGGGATGGTTAGGAGGTAGAGCCTTTCTGGAGGAAGTGAGCTACTGGGGTCAGGCTTTGAAGTTTATAACCTGGTCTCACTGACTGTTCTCTCTTCTTGCTTCCTGTATTCAGAACTCTGCTTCCTGTATGTAGACATCTACTTCCTGTATGCAGATCTCTGCTTCCTGATACAGACCTCTGTTTTTTGTATGTAGAACTCTGCTTCCTCATACAGACCTCTGTCTCCTGTACAGAGACATTTATCCTGTAAGCAGATCTCTGCTTCCTGACTTTAGCTAGTCTCCCTCATTCCTGCTGCTATGCCTTTTTTTTTTTGACATAATGGACTGTAAACTAAATACCTGTCTCCTCTAAATTGCTTTTGGCCATTGTATATTATCACAGCAACAGGAAAGTAACTAACACAGTGACCTATCTGAGTAACAGCCAGAAAAGGCTGATCCACAGAGAGAATCTATAGGCAACCATATCCTTGATCATTCCATTCATATCAGTTAAAGATATATAATCAGAATTTTAAGAGTATTTACCTTGAGGTTAAAACCTCTTATATAGTTTCAGAAAACTGAGTCAGTTGTTAGTTTTACTGCTTAATAGCTGAGTTAGCTATCCAAGAAAAAGGAACTTATAACCTCATGTCAAATAGTTGTTAAGTATAGGTATTTGGTTCTTCCTCAAGGAACCTGTAACTAATGATGAATATATAATCATTTGACTAGTGTCCAAAAAGTCTAAATTAACAATGATTTCTAGGGACATGCAAGGTCATCTATGAGGACCAGTTAGTAATTGGAGATTTCAACCACTCCTTTTCACAGTGGGTTCAACAAATTCATAAAGTCATTTGGTCACTGTAGCCAGAAGTTTCCTCTGTCTTTCCCAGCCCTCACAGCCACTTACAAATTAATTACTCAGAGGTTTATATTTATTACAAACTGTTTGATCCATGGTTCAGAATTCTTGTTAGCTAGATCTTACATTTTATATTAACATATTTTTATTAATTTATGTATTGCCATGTGGCTGATGCATTACTGGTATAGTCACATCTTCTTTCTTGGGCAGCTGGATTGTGTCACCTAGACTCCACCCTTCTTCTCCTGTATTTTTGTTTAGATTTCCTTCCTGGCTGTAAGATGTGTTACTATATAGGACCAAACAGATTCTTTACTAACCACTGGTAGCAACACATAACCATAACATACAGAGACATCCCACACTACTTTCTCTTCTCTGTCTAATCAAAAAGGAAGGTTTTAATTTTAACATAGTAAAATTACACAAAAACAAAAACAGTTATCAAGTAAGAATTATAGTTACAATATCTATTCCATCTGTATTTCACAAAATTAAAGAAAATATTCTATTATGTATCCTATATTTGTGAGTCTAAAGTTTCACATCTAATTTACCTTTTATTCTGACTAAGGAAAACTATAATTATCACTGTCTAGTCTTTAACTTCATCAAAACTCCAGAAGGATATAATATTACCTGAGTAAAAAGGAAGTGCGTTGCAAGCAACTTTCAAAATTCTAAAAAAGACAGAAACATTGGCTGCCTGGACAGTCACCCAAAATTCTTCTACAACAATGGGGGCATCCATCTTCAGCCTACAGGCCTAGATTCTCTGGCAGACTTTTTAACGACACCAAAAATTTGAAGGACCATTCTGGCAGAGTTTGTCAATTGTTTCTCCCTATGTCCTACAGAATATCTTATAGTCTTTTCTATGAAGCAGAAACCTGAAGGACTAACTTGCCTTGTTTTGACAAAATTAAA
Organism: Sigmodon hispidus; assembly: GCA_004025045.1. Classification (NCBI taxonomy): domain Eukaryota; kingdom Metazoa; phylum Chordata; class Mammalia; order Rodentia; family Cricetidae; genus Sigmodon; species Sigmodon hispidus. The sequence goes on from PVIH01003602.1 coordinate 144,011, forward strand.
TGGTCATTTTCATATGAGTCCTGCATAGTTTGTTCAGCATACTATCAAGCAGTCAAGGCAAGAACAATTTCTTGCCCAGTGGCTAAGTTTTTCCACAAAAAAAGTAAATTCCATATGGAGTTTTTTCAATGCTCATCATCTTCTTGAAGTAATTGGTGCTGCCAGGACCAGTAGTGTCTCAATGTCCAGAAAGGTCTAAGTTCTTAAAACATTTTAAATGCCATATTCTGTAGGTCTTTGATGTGTTTAAAGTTTACCTATCTGAAACTTTACATATCTTTGTATGCCTACAAGACTTACTATATTAACATGAGTATAAATTTGACTATTATAGATGACTATTAATCTGTATTTCTTAATTACATATGACAATTTGAAATGAGTTACATAAACATAATACCTTAAACAAGAGTGGAAATATACATATAGTTCAACAAAATTGACCTTAAATTTGTATTAGTAAACCAAAATCTATGCCAGTATATTTTGAGATAAACAATTATTTTTTTGGATTAAAGTAGATTCAATTATCTACTTTTTGAAAATCATTTCTATATCATATCCCCCTTTTTAGAAAGAGATTGACTATGATCATTAATCATTTATAGTTGAACCCTTTTAAATAAAAATATTTATAAACAATATTTTGGGAACATGGATGTAGTTTTTTATATGACTTTCTGCTGATGGGGGGGGTCCTAGCAATCTGATGAGATCCTGAGAAAACTTACAATTTTAGTTAAATCTTGACTGTAGCAGTCTGTAAGGCTGAGTCATCCCAGCCAGTTGCCTTCAGGGGGTCTTGGTTGATCAAACCATATTATCCTAAAAACAATCCATAGGTTCTTATCTTCTGTGGAAACAAAAGCAGAACCTCTTTTCCAAAGCAACATATCCTTAGGCCCAAATTCTGAAGTCAAGATAACTTTAAAATATATATGTTGATTTAATTTAGCAGCCTTTGTAATCAAGTATCTCATAACAGTTAAAAATCCCGAAGACAACACAAACTATTGTGTTGTGCCTACTACAGTATTCAGATTCTTTGTGTATTTTTCCATCCTTACATGGTTTTTTAATATATTACTTTTACTATCTCTTTAAAGATTTTATTTTCAAAAATTACTTATTTCTTTAAATGACTGCCTATATTCCTCCCTCTTCCAAGCCTTCATACATTTTTATATACATTGTGGCCTGTTTAGAGGCCCCCATCCCCATTTGAATCTGTTTTATTGTATTTTTGGAATTCTTGTCTCACCAGGAGAATTTTTAAACTGTTAAGATGCATGTCTGGACATAATCTGCTGTTTTGGCTGATGTCTCCATTCTGTTTGGCTTTTCAACATGGTGCAAGTACCAAAGTCAGGGTTTCCTACCCAATTCTGAGAAGCAGTATTAAATAACACAGAGTTATGTTTTTAAGCCCGAGGCTGGTCTCCCAAGCCTAGAGGCAGAGGCTAGGAGAACCTCTTTGTAACTCAGTCTGTGAGAGACCAAGGGAGCCTACCACTCCACTTAGCTTTTGGTGGCTGGTGACCAGCTCCATCTTGCAGGCAGTGTCAGAAGACTTGTCTCTGTGCTGTTGCTGACACGAGACTCTGAGACTAGGAAGCGCAGTGTGGCTCAATTTCTGTGTACTTAGAATCTTTTTAAAGTTTTCTCATGTCTATGTGGATCAGTACCATGCTGGTGGCAATTGTAGCCAAAAGTTTCTTGGTCCCACCTAGCCCTGCAGTCCAGACAAATCTCTCCAACCCAAGGTCCTGTAGTCTCTTACAAAATAATTACTCAGAGGCTTATATTAATTATAAACTATTTGGTTTATGGATCAGAATTCCTGTTAGCTAGTTCTTACATCTTAAATTAACCTGTTTCTATTAATCTATGTATTGTGGTTTACTGGTATAATCAATCACACCTTGTTTCTTGAGTGGCTACGTCTCATCTTCCAGACTCTACCCTTCTCCCATATTTCTGTTTAGATTTCCTGTCTGTCTAAAAGTTGTCTTACTATAGGCCAAAACTGCTTCTTTATTAACCACTGGTAGTAACATATATTCACAGTGTACAGAAAAATATCCCATATTAGGTGACCCTTACTAGTCATCAAATATAAAATCAGAATGAGTCTATTTGTACTTGGTAGATTGTTAGGTTTGGTCATTAGCCATTGAACCAGAAAGTCCCTCTTCTGACTGAATGAGACGGCTTTCAAGCCCTTCAGGAAACCTGAGGGACCCACTGGGGGTTTCACTGAATTGTTCACTTCTATCACCAACAGTTTCTAGAACAAGTGGGTACATCATTGAAGATGGTAGTGCTCTGCTTAAAACAATAAAGCAGTGGACCTCTTCACAACTGCCATGCTACCCTAACACTAGAGCTGATTAGCAGCCTCAGATTCATTAATCTGGAAACTTTGATCTTCCCCCATCATTTTCAGGGACATGTATCAATATCAGAGTGTATTACTTTGGAATGAACATAGTACAGCATATTCTTACCTGGAACTGTTTTAATTTCCCTGTACTTTGTCACAATATAGTCCCAAAGAGCATAGATGATTGTTTGGATTATTTTTCTTCTTTTTTGCCTATTGTGGAAATAAAACTAGGACCTTGTAGAAGACAGGCAGTGCTCTATCCCTGAGATCTCCCTCTACCCTCTATTTCTTTTTTGTTTTTCCTTCTGAAGAACATGATTATGATGATAATGGTTAACTAAACTGGATGAGAAGGGAATGAGAAGAACTTGAGGGGCCTTGGTGAAATATACATATGTCAGTAGATGGAGGACAATGTCATGATTATTCAGGGCTGTGACACATAGTTTTAAGGAGTATAGTTATTTTTGAACATGTCCGGATACTCTTTCTGAAGAAAAAAAAAAGAATGCTGCATTTCACATTTTTAACTTTTAAGGCCCCTGCTTTTCTGAGGACAGCATATTTCATATTTGGCATAGGCTGCAACCCATGCCCCAAGCAATAGAGGAGATGACTAACTTTAATTAAAACTCAGAATAGGAAAAGGTTCTGCAGTATGTCTGGAGCATATGGTCCTGAAGAACTAATGATATGCATGTATGATGTGAAAAGATGTCTGAAGGTTTTAGAAAACTCTGGTAGGCAAATTACAATGTAAACTTGTAAGATTCTCAAGCAAGACAGTGAGTCCAACATACTATTGGTAAGTATTCTGGCTGTATTACTGGGGACTGACAGAGAAAAATATCACTATCAAATGGCCATACATCAAGAAATTGTCCATGTGAACCATCTGATGCATGAAGTTATAATGTTGGTTTGAACTAATAGCAGTCAGTTCATTGTGAAATGAAAGAGGTATATGTGAGCTTGTGGATGAGCAGAGCAGGAAGGCACACATGGATGGCAATTGCCACAAATCTCCATGATAGCTGCGATGTTACATGAATCCTCTCCCTCTGCTCATTCTTAGGGCCACATAAGGAATCTTCTTATCATATGACAAAAGAGAAGGAGGACTAGATTGGTTCATACACGAGTTATCTCTATACATGCTGTAAACTGAGAAAGCATTGCTATGACTCTCTATTCTCATACACTCTGAATGAATAGTGTCAGGAGACCACAGCTGTTTCTCCTTTTTGCAAAATAAAAGGGAATGATTGGAGGTAAGAACTAAAAGGAAATACAGGACGTTTCCTACTGTTTGGCTGGGGTTTAAATGTCTTTGTAGCTCATGATAATGCCCACTAGAGATTGTTCATCAAGGAAGAGACATTAACTAGCTATGCAGACTAAATGACTCAGCCAGCTAATGTTACCAGGCTTCAGTCATCAATCACCCTACTGTTGGAATAATGGATACATTACTTGAAATCTTGTCAAAGATGACTCAATGGCTTGGCCCTCACCAAACAGTTATTGATGCCACCTATATTTAGATGGGTACAGTTTCCCCCAACACCCAGCACTTCTCACTGTTCCACATATAAGTCCCTTCTAGAAATACTTTATATACACAGAGATCTTTGCATCTGACAAAACAAAAATAATTACTGAGTCGTGGATACAATTTTATTCTTCAAGGACATCGAACAGACAGGGCAACTGATTATTTTGGAATGTATTTATCCTGGAAATGGTAGTGATTCACGTTGGCTGGGAAAAACACATATTCTGGTATCAATTACCTTTTCCTTGCTGTTGGGTCTTATTTAATGCAATCATCAGAAGGTTTCACAGAACATGTACTGATACTACACACTCAAAAGATTTCAATATGCACACAAATGTTTGTTTCTGCTAGTGGTTAATATCCATATGACTTCATAGAACTAGCTTCAGCAATCACTGTAAAGGAAGATTAGAAACCATGATGGAAAAGCCAGAATATAAATACAAAAGCACAGTGGGATAAATGGAGCAATTGCAAAGACAGGGAATAAGATTGGCGAGAGAGGAGAAAATATTTCTTAAAGCAGGAGAGGATGTCAAGCCGCTCAGGCATCTCAGGTAGCAATATGTTTCACCATGGAGTTCTCACTTCACTAATCTCATTTCATCACTTCAACTATCTTTTTGAAGAGTTTGTGGCCCTTGAACTTTATAGATTTTTAAAACCACTCTTGTTGAATATTGAGATATACTCAGATTCTTTTCCTTCTCTTGAGAACTTGAGTTGGGAAACATGACAAAGGAAGAATTAACTATTGGAAGAGGGCTGAGACTACACAGTCAACCAATAGGATGAGCCTAGGCAGGGATGATAAGGCTGTGACTGATTTAAATTCACTCCAATAAGTAACAAATAACAAATGTTAGGCCAAAGGGAAGCAAGTGGTTTGGACAGAAGACTAAAGAGGAAAGGCAGAATGGTGATCCCGTGTGAGATACACTTGTACAGTAGATGAGAAAGTCTACAGTGGACAGAGATGCTTCCTGAAGCTCCTTTCTCCCAGACCCAGGCAATGTCCTAGTTGTTAGGATAGTCTTCTTCCCTGTGTAAACTGAATGAGATGTTTTACAAACAGAAGAACACATGAAACAGAAGCTTGCCGCATAAAACTTATGTTTTCTTTTTTAAAATATTTTTTAAATATTTTGAGATTATAATATAATTACATCGTTTTCCCCTTTTCTCTCTTCAAATCCTCCCAGGTACATACCCTTGCTCCTTTTCAATTTTTTGGCCTTTTGACCTTTAATTGTTGATTTGTATATGCAAATAAAACATGTATATATATATATGTAAATTGTAAGAAAAATAAATCTTTCTTCCTTTAAAGCTTTTTAATATCAAGCAATTTGTCACAGTAATGGAAATCCAATATCTGAGAATTCTCAGCCTATTATTTTTGATATCCTTATCTATTAATCTCAGAACTCTAGCAATATAAATAAATATAAATATAATGACAAACTGGTCAGTAACTATATTATGTTACTTGTATCTGTCTCTTTCTGGGGCTTGCACCCAGCACTGTGATCTTCCGTCAGCTTTTCCCCTGCCTAGCCCTTCTTTACATACATCCTCATCAATGTTCTCCATTTAGCTTCACTGGTATGAGGGGAGTCAGATGTTCCCCAAGATATGAGTCATAGAATCTATATTACTTTTTATTCTTTCTATTATTAAAGTGATTCTCATGAACTGATCAGTTAGACATTGCCAGCTTGTCAATTTTTCCCAAATTTTATGATGTGTCTTCTTACTAAGCATCTTAACAGTTCTCTTATTTTTATAAGTTTAGCCAAGTGTTTTTTGAACTCTGTTATGCTTGTCTAAAACAAGTAGAAATGGGCCATAAGAGTTAGGGTTGACTCTAGTAGGTAATAGACAACTTGTTCCTCTTTGGGATCTTACAACAGAAGATTTCCAACTCAGCACTATGTCAATCAAGGTTCAGCCGGAGGAGCGGAGGAGTATACCATATTAACACATTTAGTCTAGTGTTTTATAATAGTGTCTGGTAGGGGCCTGTTCTACAAGTCTGAGATTAGTAGGGCAGGGTATATATCAAGACTGAGCTTGGAATTCTCAGATATAAATTTTCCATCATGGTGACAAACTGCTTGAGGTAAAAGGCTTAAAAAGAAAAAAAAAGTTTATATTGTCTTATAATATCAGACATTCCAGCCCATGGTTAGTAAGCTGTTTTACTTTGGACCTGTGGTAAGGCACCATATTGTGGCAGAAATGTATGGAGTAGCAGAGATACTCACTTCATGGTGGCCAGAAAGCAGAGATACAGATGGGATAGACTCTCTACATCTACTTCAAGGCACAGCTACCTAAATCCTTCTTACTGGGTCCCACCTCTAAAGCCTTCTATCATTACCAAATGGTGCCAGGGCTGATGACAAGGTTTTCAAAGCATAGGACACCGGGGACCCATTTTACCATAGTAAGACACTGGTAGAATATCAATATCAGAGAAGCTTTATCTCGGAGCTTATACTCTAGCTTATCATCTTTCATCTACCCCAAATATATAGAAAAATATCCATTCTGACATTTCTGGAGTCAGTTTATCATATGCTTTAACCATATAGGCAAGGTTCTATCAGTGTTAAGATGGATAACTAGGGTTCATACCTAGACAATTTGAACCTCAAAAAAGTATCATGGAAGAGAACCACTATACAAATCCAGAATGGAGCTATAAAAAGCAATAGCAATAATTTTATTTCTCTAAGTTTCAGGGATTTTTTTCTGGAAAAAAATAAGTAAAATTGAATTTGGCTAATTTTATAATTTGACAGATGTTTAATTGTTCTCATGCCAGCCACACACCATACTAGTCGTAGTAATTGGTAAATACTGTGATTTTGTCTCCAGAATGTGTTGACAGTCCTGCTGTTGCCTAATTTTCCTATTTTTATTATCCTGCTGCAAGTACAATATCTTGTCTCATAAATGATTGTAGAAGACCTTAGCTGACTGCTCCGTGTCTCCTTCAGTGTCCAGTACAAGCCAATTTCCACATTTCAGCTATTGCCATTTTCTCCAAATCAAAAGAGATCATATTCTTCACTTGATTAAGAGTTATTATTAAAGATAAAATTCAAGTTATTTTTATGAGTTGTATATTTGTACATGGCCAAAGCTGTGTCTATCATTCTTGTCTCTCCTTTGCCCTCTTTTGGTATCAAAGACTTCCTTGTGTTTACTTCATTACCAAAGCACACTCCTATACAGGACTTTTGTATAAGTAATTCTATGTTGTAATATAAAATCATTTCTGCTGAGATGGCTCTTCATGGAAAGATGCTTCCTTCCAAGACTGGTTCCTGGGATCTACGCTGTGGGAGGAGACCTTGGACTTCTTCAAGTCATTTTCTGACCTTGCTGCGCATGGTACAACTCACCCACCTTCTCCTCACACAGCAAACAAACAAATAAAAAAAAACAAATAAATGACTAAAATTAAAAAAAAAAATAAATTTACTCCATAATGCCCATTGCTTTCATGTCACAGTTCATTTATCACCTTCTCTTGGAAGTCTTGTGCTCATTCCTTAATCAACACCCTTTTGTTACTTGTTATTATCATACCATTTGTCCTTTGTCTCTATCACTTGCGAATACAGAAAGCACTTACTTACTTTTTGTGTTCCCCATTTGACAACAGAGCCTGGACTGCTATGTTTACTGCAGTGCGGAAAATGCTACCTGGGATGCTATTGGAATACAAAAAAAATTATAAATAATACCTACTTTTGTGAAAGAACAACAAACAAAAACAAAAACATCAACAAACAGCCTCAATACCCATCCTTTGAGTATTATACAATGCTTTTGTGTTAAGGGGAAAAAATCCTTTTCTATATCAAATTTGGCAAGGAATTCTGTCTGCTTTTTTTCTTTCTTGAATGGAATTGTGCTGTCATTTCTCCCATGGCCATTCATTGAATGGTTGTTTCTATGGTTACCGTGTTATTTCCAGTCAGAATCCTGTTGAGGAGAAACCTGAATTTGGTCTCAGGAAGTCAAGATTTCCCTTGACATCCTATAAAGATACCAATGAATTTCTACAAATCAGCTTCCTGCCTTATTCAGTAAATTAGTTGGGGAGATGGATTGGAAGACATCTTTGGGGTTCAACTCCAGAGTTCTAAAAAATGTACCATAGAAAATAAATAAAATGAGCTACCAATATGTTTGTGTGGCAGTGATGATCCCAGTGAAATCAATCCAATTTTTCTTTACATGCCACTAAGGGGGCCCTGGCAGACTAAGTGTCAACACATCCTCATTGTTGTACCTAATCATTCTGTAGGTCTCATATGCTGTTTATTCTTTCTGTTTTATTCTGGGAGCAGAAATACAATTTCAGATGAATATACTTCTATAGTCTAATTTGTTTCTTCACCTGAGAAAACAAATGAACTATGCTTAATGACTGCTGTTCTATAAGAACATGAAGAACTGGCTGAGCTACAGCCCAGAGCAGCTAACCACAGACTTAGAAATATGTCTTACACCATATGCTCAATTTCTACATGCCTAGAGATTCACTAAGAAGACAAAATTTTATTTCCACCCATTTTTTTTTGTGTGTGTCCCTTCTTGATCTCATCTGATATTTATTCCATTGGTCTCTAATCTGGCTTCTATTACTCATAATCTGACCAGGACAAACAATATTCAGATCATATGCACCTGTGTCTTTATTCAATTATGAAAATGCAGAAGCACTTCTGTAACTACACAGGTAGCTCTATTTAATCTTTAAAATAAGGAATATTGCAGAATGCAAATTAATTTGCATATGTATGATGCAAATCAGATAAATCGTATATGCACAATGCCACCTCTATAAGAAAATCAAAGCCAGGATCAACATAATCTGCAAAATGCATGCAATTTACCTTTTTTTTTTTTTTTTGAGAGAAAGGGTTTCTCTGTGTAACAGTCCCAGCTCTCCTGGAACTCCTTTTATAGACTAGACTGGTCTCAGACTCACAGAGATCTATCTGCCTCTGCCTTCTGAGCACTGGGATGAAAGTCAAGCATCACCATCACTTGGCCATAATTTAACTTTTATTTTGGTCTTTCCAAAATATTTATTGGAGAATTACATTTTAGATCCTACAGCAATGTAAACATTCCTTGTGCCTTACATTCTCTGTTGTCTACCTTCCCTCTATTAAGCTAATTCTGTTGGCGCAAATGTTTTTCAATACATATCAACCTTGAAATAATTAAGCTTTCCTTTATTTCGACCCCCAAGATTTATTAAGCATATGTTGTATGTTTTGTACTCTGCTAGGAATGATAACTGGTTTCTGCTCCATCCATCCCTCCCAGTCTCCCTCATCTCCCTTCTCCCCCAAATCTACCTCACCTCCACTTCCCTTAAGAATAGGGCAGGTCTCCCAGGAATATCACCTGAACTTGGCATATCACAATGCAGTTAAGATTAGGGACAAATCCTTATATCAAGACTAGACAAAGGAAACCCAGTAGAAAGGAAAGGGTCTCAAGAGGCGACAAAAGAGTCAGAGATACTCCTCACTGTCACTGTTAGGAGTTCTAAAAAATCTCCAAGCTAAACAACCACACTGTTTATTCAGAGGACCTAGTGCAGACCCATGTAGGCTCTGAGACTGCCTCTTCAGTTCCTGTAGGCCCTTATGAGCTCTGAGTCAATTATGAGTTAATTATGTGGGCCGTGTTCTCCACCCCTCTAGCTCCTAAAATTCTTTCTCTCCATCTTCCACGTGGTCCCTGGAGCTTCAACTATTGTTTGACTGTGGGTCTCTGCATCTGCTCCCATCAGCTGCCAGAGAATGTCTCTCTGATGATGATTGGGCTAGGCACTGATCATAATAGTGGAGCATCATTAGCAATCATTTGGTTCTACCCTAGGTGTTTGTGTTCTGACAAAGCTTTCCTGAAGATGATAGGGTGGAGCGAGCCACTAGTTAACCATAGTGACCAGGCAGTAATGGTACACATCTTTAATCTTAGCACTTGGGAGGAGGAAGAGGAAGATCAGGAGTTCAAGGCCACCCTGGGTTACAGGAGATTGTTTCAATCTAAAAGAGAAACAGAGTGGGGCAAGGGCAGTGGAGGTATATGCTTTAATCCCAGCACTAGGGAGGGGGAGACAGAAATACAAGGCTGGTGGAGACAATATCTCGGCCCCATTCAGTCTAAGGATTCATAGAGATAAGAAGTCTCTATTCCCCATTTGATCTGAAGATTCTTGAGATAAGAAGTGACTGAGGCTGCTCCTTTGCTTTTCTGATCTTTCAGCATTTACCTCAATATCTGACTCTGGATTTTTATTAATAAGACTAGGTATCACCTTGGTGCCCATGCCCAACACTTCCTGGATGTCCAGGAACTAGAAGCTGGAAAGCCCGTTGGTGTCTAATTTTAAGAGAAACAAACATATAATTTAGTACCTTAAAGCAACAGAAAAGATAATGTAACAATCATATTGTCAGGCAAGATGCTGTCAATTCCCTGAAACAAATAACAATGTAGACAGGAAGTCATTGCCGGGCTCTCTCGATAAATCTGTCTCCCATTTCCTTGGTAAACAGCCTCATTGACTGACTCCTCATCATTAAAGATTTCTTACACTACCTTTCCAAATTTAAAATAACCTACAGCATGGATCCAACCTCGCTTAAAATCTTCCTTCTTCCAGATGTATTTTATAATCAAACTGCTCTATCTGTCTGGCATAGTTCATTAGCTTCCTAAGATTTATGCCTTGTTCTGGGCCTGTCTTTGCACTAAGTACCTGCTGCTTCACAAATAATACATAAAATCTGGTGGTGATTGCTTGAGTGTTCATGGTCTACCCACTAGATACTAAAACATGTTTTTCATTTGTTTTCTCCTAAAGAAAGTAGCAAATATTTGTCAGAGTAATTGAAGAATTTAGTTTGGCAGTTTCTAACCAACTTTTTTTTAAAGGTTGAATAAGAGTGGTTAGAATTAATGATTAGATAATAGGACTTCCTGTGTCTGGGGAGATAGGAAAATACAGCATCTTATGTAGGCCAAAGGACCTCCAGTGCAGCTGTTTGGATCCTTATCCAATCAAATATGCATGAAAAGGAAATTTTCATCTAATAAGAATTCAGCTAATAAAATGAACTGAGTCATGCACAGTTGGCTCGCAGGCAGATCTCTTTTTGAATGTGACTAGGGAGTTACATTTGTGATTTCTCTCAGCCAAAAATGGCATCAGACTTTCAATTCCTATGAGGAACTTACCTAATTTATTTCTTTGATACTGAAATGAAAATGCTGAAGTGCTAAAGGGCTCATGGCCGAGTCCCCTGGGGCTTGGCACTCTGACAACAGGAACTGCACCAAGATCTCATAGTTCTCTGAGAAAGGCTCATCATACACTGTGATCATCTACTGTAATGTCACATTGGCTTGGATGTTATGCTTATTTCACTTCAAGGTCTTGATTGAGTACTATATAAGGCTATAACCATGGATAGTGAGATTCTGACACAATGTATACTTAAAGATACATTTATTCCAGTGTGTGTGTGTGTGTGTGTGTGTGTGTGTGTGTGTGTGTGTGTGTGTGTGTATGTGTGTTCTTTTGCCATATGTCTGGATACCCATGGACCAGAAGATGCTGTCAGCTTCTCTGGAGCTGGAGTTACTGGTGGTTGTGAGCTGCCCACCGTGGAGTTAGCAACTGTGCTTGCTGGTCCTCTGGAGAACAGCAAGCTCTCTTCATCACTGAGTGACCTCTTTAGACCTTTCATTTAAGGCTTGAATAGGCCTCAGAGATTCACATCTAAGGCTTGTTTCTTAGGCGGTTATAGAACCCTGAAAAGAAACTTACTGGAAATAAGTTAGGACATTAGGGATATATTCCTGAACAGAGTATCATGACCCCAGATCTTCCTCTTTTTCTCTTTTTTTGTTTACACTGGAATTATTCCTTCTATTTTTTCTCCTATTTCTGGGTGTCTGAGTGTACTTACAATCTAAACTCTATAATTCTTACATTTCTTCAGTCTCACAATTTAACCAACTTGATACTTTACCTCAGGTATTTGTTACAGCAACAGTAAGTCAACTGCTACAACAAATATATAGTCGGAAAGCCAAATGTTCAGATTTATAAAAACAAATTTTAAGTTATAAAATATATTAGACACATACTCATTTGTTTCTAAATGAATGTTTAACTTCTCATCATTTAACTTTCAACTTTCTCTCTAATTCATCTTACTCCATTTACCTTATTTCAGTAAGCGTTGTTTACTCTAGAACTCTAAGCATTTATCTTCTATTTCTGGATATTTGACTATACTTATTATCTAAACTCCATGTATGCTTACATCTCTACAGTATCCCTAATAATCTGACCAAATAGATGAGCATTTACATAGCAAAAATGGATTAATTTTAAAATATCTTGTTTCACAAATTAGATCAAATCACATTCAGATTTGAGATAACGTATCATTTTAGGAATTTGAAAGTTATAATCTTATTCTATTTTTAATCTGTGTAAAGTGAATAGAACTTAGGTCTACAGATACACAGTAGTAATGTGATATAATTTTGTCTATAGTGCATAGTGAGACAATATTTGGACTATTGGCAGTAATTGGCTTTCTATGGAACATTTGAAGTTGGAACAAGAGCACACACTTGCTAGCTGTGTTACTAATTTTTTACTTTGTACTGTAATGTGATCGGTTGTATGGTATATTATGAACCACAAGTTACAGTTAAAAAAGCAATATCTGAAAGATCTGCCATCAAAACAAAGTGTGCTTCATCCAAACTTGTGACTGTTTATGCTTTAACATCATGAGTTTCGATTATTGTGGGCTGATACGTTTCATGAATGTTTCAATATTCTCATTCAGTTTATGGGTAATTGAGGATTCACAGTGGAATAGTGCATTTGTTTCCAAATAAAAGACAAGCGTGATAGCTTCTAAGGTTGAGAACAGCCACCAGACAAATAAGAAGAGTCCAGTTCATAGCTTCCTCGTCAATAGAAACAGCCTGTTACAGAATGGGAGTTATGGCAATAGTTACATTTAGCAAAAAATCAGTCCCAAACAATTTTATCTGTTTTTAAAAGTTTTTTTTTTTTTTTTTTTTTTTTTTTTTTTTTTTTTTTTTTTTTTTTTTTTTTTTTTTTTTTTTTTTTTTTTTT